>CAUYON010181934.1:0-53898 GCA_963573935.1 Arctocebus calabarensis
CTTTCTTTTTTTTTTTTTTCTTTTTGAGACAGAGCCTCAGCTGTCACCCTGGATAGAGTGTGGTGGCATCACAGCTCACAGCAACCTCCAACTCCTGGGCTCAAGCGAGTCTCCTGCCTCTGCTTCCCAAGTAGCTGGGACTACAGGCGCCCGCCACAACACCCGGCCATTTTTGGTTGCAGCCACCATTGTTGTTTGGTGGGACTGGGCTGGATTCGAACCTGCCAGCTCAGGTGTACGTGGCTGGCGCCTTAGCCCTTTGAGCCACAGGCGCCAAGCCACATTTACAAATATTTCCCTTTTCTTTTTTTTCTTGAGACAGAGTCTCACTTTGTCACCCTCAGTAGAGTGCTGTGGCGTAACAGCTCACAGAAAGCTCAAGGTCTTGGGCTTAAGCGATTCTCTTGCCTCAGCCTCCTGAGTACCTGGGACTACAGGCGCCTGCCACAACACCTGGCTATTTTTTATTGCAGTTTGGCCGGGGCTGGGTTTGAACCTGTCACCCTACCCACTGAGCCACAGGCGCCACCCAGTTCTCGTTGTTCCTTGGCAGGCCAGGGCTGGATTTGAACCCGCCAGCTCCATTGTATGAGGCTGGTGCCCTAGCCGCTGAGCTACAGGCGCTGAGCCTGCTATTATTTTTCTAAGAAGGATCTATAGGATTCTCCAGACATCCAGAGGAGACCACAACACAAAGAAAACTTAAGAACCCTGCTTTAAAGAAAGGAGTAACCTAGCAACCTGGGAGGGGGAGGTAGGTGCAATGCTTGAGCTCAGGAGTTGGAGACCAGCCTGAGCAAGAGAGAGACTCCATCTCTAAAAAGAGCTGGGTGTTGCAGCTACTTGGGAGGCTGAGATAAGAGGATTGCTTGAGCCCCAGAGTTTGAGGTTGCTGTCAGCTATGATGCTATGGCATTCTAGCCAGGGCAAAAAAGTGAGACTCTGTCTCAGGAAAAAAAAAAATAGGTGGCAGTACCTGTGGCTCAAAGGAGTAGGACGCCAGCGCCATATGCCAGAGGTGGCGGATTCAAACCCAGCCCCAGCCAAAGAAACTAAAAAAAAAAAAAAAAAAAAAAAAAGGAAAGGAGTGACAACTGGGGATAGGAAGTTCGTTTCAGGACATTCTAAGAGGTGAGTGCTTTCTTTGAGTCAGGCACTGTGCTGCTGCTATGTCATCATTTAATCTTCCTAACACCCTTAGAAGTAGGTATTATTATCCCCATTTTGTAGATGAGAAAATTGAGGCTTAGAGGAGTAAGTAAGTTACCCAAGGTCACAGAAGAGTACACTAGTGGTGGAGTTCATGCTTTTAATGACTTCATTGTCCTATTTCCCATGGAAATCCTTTGAGTTCTTGGCACTACCCTGCAAAGTGAGTACCTCTTCCCTCCATTTTACAGATGAGGAAACTGAGTCTCAAAAAGGTTACGCCATTTTATTTCTGACTGCGAAGTGACATAAGATTCAAACCTATATCTGTGAGACTCCTAAACCCACGTGTTCCACTGTACCCTGCAGAGTTAACTAAAGGTTCCATGGGAATGTAGGCTGGGAGAATTGATGGTTTATGAGATGCCTTTCCTTACCATCAAGTGGGTACCTTTTTTTGTTTTTTGCTTTTGTTTTGTAGAGACAGAGTCTCACTTTATCGCCCTCGGTAGAGTGCCATGGCGTCACACTGCTCACAGCAACCTCCAACTCCTGGGCTTAGGCGATTCTATCGCTTCAGCCTCCCGAGTAGCTGGGACTACAGGTGCTCGCCACGATGCCTGGCTATTTTTTTGTTGCAGTTCGGCCGGGGCTAGGTTTGAACCCACCACCCTCGGTATGTGGGGCCGGCGCCCTACCCACTGAGCCACAGGTGCCACCCAATGACTACCTTTATTGCTTTTGCTACGGGGATTACAGAACTGGGGTGGGCGGGGCTCTTCATGGATATGAAATACACCCTGGCGTTTGGAAAACTCCATTAGCTGCTATTGTCTACACCAGAGAGTTAAAAGTAGGAAGCAGGAGATAAAAGAATAGGCATGTGGGAGGCCCTGTGTTGGGCTCATGCTGAAACAGAAAGAATTATTATTTTGAAACCATTAATGGTGAACTTGGTGAGGATCAAAGTAGTCTTGTGACCTGTAACTCTAATGAAGTGAAAATGAGGTAATGGTATGTTTTATAACTATGGAGGATCTGAGAGGCTGGAAATTATCTCAGCGTGAATACCGTGAATACCGCAAGAGAAGAGGGAACAATGGGAGCCGTCTAGAAAAGGATCTTTATTCAGCTGTATTTATAGCAGGTATTCGTCTTGTCTTTCAACAGGGTGATCACAAAGGAGTTTGTTTCACTTTGCTTGGTGTATGAAAATACAACGGTTGTCACAGCCCCTGCTGCTTCCTTCCATGGTACCCAGCGTGTACAATGGAGAGAATGGGCAGAGAGAGCTGATGAGAGGGATGAATAGCTGGGCTGGGAGAGGAGGCAGGAGGTAAGAGAGAATGGGGGAGAAGAAAAGGACTAAGGGGAATTATTATTATTATTATTTTTTGGAGTCTCACTATGTCAGCCTTGGTAGAGTGCTGTGGTGTCACAGCTCACAGCAACCTCCAACTCCTGGGCTCAAGCTATTCTCTTGCCTCAGCCTCCCCAGTAGCTGGGACTACAGGCACCCACCACAATGCCCGGATATTTTTTTGTTGCAGTTGTCATTGTTGTTTAGCCAGCTCGGGCTGGGTTCGAACCTGCCAGCCTTGGTGTATGTGGCCTGCGTCCTACCCACTGAGCGACAGGCGCCGCCCAAGAGAGATTCTTTCCACCATTGCCCACCCCCCTTTTTCTAGACCTGAGCTGCCTAATATGGTAGCCACTAGTTATATGTGGCTATTTGTATTTGTTAAAAGTAAATGTAATAAAAAATATGCTTCTTCTATTGCACTAGCCATAATTCCAAGTGTTCAACAGGCACAGGTAGCTAGTGGCTACCCTATTGAATAGTATAGATGTCTCTCCATCATCACAGAATGTTCTATTGGATGGCACTGATAACTACCCAGTCCAAGGAGAATCCCATGGCTGTAACATCTCTGGCCTGCAGGAAAACAGAAAAGTAGAGTCTTCTAAAATGGCATATAAGAGTCCTAGTTTCCCATGTAACCTTTGGTGAGCTACTTGTACTAATATTAATAATTATACTCTTTATCTGACGTTATGAGAAGATCACATGATTAATCCAGTCCTTATAACAGCCATGTGAACTCTTAGGCCCATTTTACACAGGAGAAACCAGAGGTTAAGAACACGCTCAAGGCCGCACAGTCAGTAGCAGACCCAGGTTTTGGACCCGGGTCTGAGATCTGAGGTCACACTTCTACCCACTAAGCTAAGCTGCCTCCCCCTGCCAGTTCCTCTTTGTAAATCAAGATGTCTTTGCTGTATTCTCCCAGAAACAGAAACTGAGATGAAAATTTGAGTGCAAGTAGTTTATTTGGAAAGTGACGGGGAGTGGGGAAGTGAAATACAGAGTAGAGGAAAGCCCTTATACATCATGCTCATGAGCAGGTTACATTGGGGACAATCTTGATTGTGGAAGCAATTATGCCAACTGAGGCAGGCAAGGGAGCTGGGGCAGTTATCCACTAACTCCTGTCAGCCACTGATAGAAGGGTGCTCCCAGGAGCATTACTTCTGGCTTGTCCCACTTAAAGGCTAAACATGTTCTTATGGCCATAAAAGACTCATGGGTGACGGTCGCGAGTGCTTGAGGTAGGAACTGGGAAGAGTAGGAATAGAGATTAAGGAAGGCCTGAGAGTGGGCTGCCAACAAGGTACTAAATAGGGGGTTGGACTAAGTGCTCTTTCTGTTCTAACAAACTAATGGCTACTGGTGCTTGGTATTAGGTAATTTTATATCGTAAATCCTGGTGCCATATGGCTACAGTTTGCCAGAGCATATCTGTGGGGGGGACCCTGGTGGTACTGTTAGGCATTTGAGCTGATTTTCAACACAGATGACAGAGTAAAGGATTAATATCCATATTATCCAAAAAGCTCTTCATTAGGGCTGGGATTTCGTCTACTTCAATACAATACCCCGGCACATGACACACAGCAAGTGCTCAGTGAGTATTAGTTGAATGAATACATGATCGAATTAACTTGATGTGAAAAAGACAATTCAATAGGGCAAAGGATATTTACAATTTGTTCATAGAGGAGGAAATCCAGATGACTGATGAACATCTGGTAGGGTTTTCAATAATTGGGGAAGCGTAAATAAAAGCAGCAATGAGATCTCTCTTTTCACCCATCAAATTGTCAAATATTAAAATGAATGGCAACATTTAGTAATGGGGAAAATGCAAAGTAAATATCCCTTCAAATGTGAATTTCGCAAGTTTTTGGAAAGTAGCTTAACATATCTGCTAGCATTTACAATATGTATATTCACAAATTTCTTCTAGAAATCTATAGAAATAAAAGCATGTGCTTCCAAGTAAGTGTGTACAAGGATATATATAGTTGCAGCACATTTTGCAGTTCTGAAAGGCCAAATGTACATCAGGGTGCAACCTGAATGTATGTAGCAGGAGAATGGTTGATTCGGCTGAATGTATGTAGCTGAATGTATGTAGCAGGAGAACGGTTGATTCGGCTATGACAAGTTCACACAAAGGATTGTACTGTTATTTATATAAAAAAGAATGTATCAGATCTGTATCTACTAACCTGGAATTATTTCTATTGTTAAGTGAAAAAGATGGTTGCAGGAAAATGATAAATATTCCTTTTCTTACAAAATTAACAAATATATTCTTAAATATGTAGGAGGACACCTATACCAGGCTGTTATGGGGAGGGGAATATAAAGAAAATAATGTTTGCAAAAGTAGAAATACTATATATGGTATAAAATATTATATATATAATATGTTTTTCTTTTTTTTTCCAAAATATTATATATATATATATAATACAATACTATGCAAGGTAGAGGAAAATATAACTTAGGAAATTTATCTATGATACCCCTGGGAAAGAGAAATCTGAAGATACATATGAGCAAGGAATAAAAAGTGATATATACAAGTGCATAAATAAAAACATTAATTTGGGGATGGGACCATGGGTTATTTTTAGATCTGTAATAAAGTTTCCATTTCATATATGTATCTTGAGTGGGAAAGGCTTGATCATTCACTGGGCTATAGCTTGATGAAAAGATGCAGAATTGTGTCCCTTGGTCCTGATCCTCAAAGGTCCCCTCCACACCCATTAATTCACTAAATTGCCTTCTCATGGGTCTTTCTTCAGGAGTTGGGATTTTTATTTTATTTTATTTTATTTTATTTTTTGAGACAGAGCCTCAAGCTGTCACCCTGGATAGAGTGATGTGGCATCACAGCTCACAACAACCTCCAATTCCCTGGGCTCAAGTGAGTCTCCTACCTCTGCCTCCCAAGTAGCTGGGACTACAGGCGCCCGCCACAATGCCTGGCCATTTTTTGGTTGCAGCCGTCATTGTTGTTTGGCGGGTCAGGGCTGGATTCGAACCTGCCAATTCAGGTGTACGTGTCTGGCGCCTTAGCCAGCTGAGCCACAGGCACTGAGCCAGGAGTTGGGATTTTTAAGGTGATTAGACTTTTTTTTAGACAAAGTCTCCAAGCTGTCACCCTGGATAGAGTGCTGCCACAACTCACAGCAACCTCCAATTCCTGGGCTCAAGTGAGTCTCCTGCCTCTGCCTCCCAAGTAGCTGGGACTGCAGGCGCCCGCCACAACGCCTGGCCATTTTTTTGGTTGCAGCCGTCATTGTTGTTTGGCGGGCCCTGGCTGGATTCGAACCCACCAGCTCAGGTGTTTGTGGCTGACGCCTTAGCCAGCTGAGCCACAGGTGCTGAGCCGAGACGATTAGACTTTTGAGACTATTTCCTCTACATTATTGGGCCTAGAAATTATCTGCCTCCTTTGTTTTGGGATCTGGTATATGCCTGAACTTAGGAAGAGGAAGGGGAAAGGAGAAAAGTGCCATCCTGTATAGAGAATGATAAGTTTCGCTAAGGGTTAAAAACCTTGCAGGGCAAGTGCATTGTTTGGGCTTCTTGGTGTCTGTATATCCTTCTTGGCTTTTTTTTTTGAGACAGAGTCTCACTATGTTGTCCTCGGTAGAGTGCTGTAGTGTCACAGCTCACAGTAACCTCCAACTCCTGGGCTTGAACGACTCTCTTGCCTTAGCCTCCCAAGTAGCTGGGACTACAGGCACCCGCCATAACACCTGACTATTTTTGTTGTTGTTGCAGTTGTCATTGTTGTTTAGCTGGCTCAGGCTGGGTTTGAACCCACCACTCTCGGTGTATGTGGCTGGCACAGTAACCACTGTGCTATGGGCGCCGAGCCTATATATCCTTATTTGAGGGTGAAGTAGCCAAGGAGGTACCAACACCTCTTCTCACTTCCAGGGAGCCAGAATGTGGGTGTAAGCCAAGGGTGGCCACTCGGATGTCCCCTTTCTGGATGTGGACCCCTGACCGAGTGATGGCACTAGTAATCTCTTGCAGTGTGAGAAATCCCCGTAAAACTTAGTGACTTGAAGCAACAAACATCTATTATGTCACAGTTTCTGTGGGTCAGGAGCCTAGAAGCAATCTGGCAGGGTGGCTCTGGTTAGGGGTCTCGCACAAGGCTATCTGTCATCAAAGTATCAGCTGAGGCTGAAGTCATACGAGTCTTGAGTGGTGCTGGAGGATCCACTTCTACTTCCACTTCTTATGTGGCTGATGCTGGGAAGCATCAGATCCTGGTCACATGGGCTTCTCCTTAGGCTGTCTGAGTGTCCTCATGACATGGCAGACAGCTGTTTCTCCACCTCACCGGGGGCAGGAGGAGAGAGAGAGAAATAAAATGAAAGCCTCGGTGCTTTTATAACCTGGTCCCAATGTAACCTATGATCACTTCTGCTGGTTTCTGTTGGTCATACAGACCAACTCTGGTAAGAGAAAGGGGACTACCCAAGGTAGTGAAAACAAGAGGCAGGGATCACTGAGGGCTGACTTAGAGGCTGACTGGCACAGAGATGGCTTGTCAGAACGCTGCTGTGGCAGAGTCTCCCCTGTGCCCCGCCTCCGCGGGTTCATGTGTGTTTGGCTCTTCCCCTTCCTGTTCCATGAGTTGTCCAACACTCTTCCTGTTGAATCTATGAGTTGTCCAACACCCTTCCTGTTGAATCTATGAGTTGTCCAACACTCTTCCAATAGTGTCCTCGTCCATTTCTGTTCACTTCACTCAGTCATCTTCTCTTGTTTGCAGGGACAAGTGGGATAAGTGCTAGGAGAAAGGACCGTGGTGGGGTAGCGGGTCAGTAATGGAGGGAACTCGCCTTAGACAAGGTGGTCAGGGAAAGCTCTCTGAGGAGGTGCTGATTGGTGAGGTGGAGCTGGCAGAGGGTATAGCACAAAGCTCTGTGGTGGGAACCAAGATCGCTGGATGGCTGGAGGTTAGCAAGTGAGTAGGCAATGGAGGGAGAGGTGAGCAGAAACCAGATCTTGATGCCATGGTAAAGATCTGGGTCCCCTTTCCTCACAACCCAACCCAGCTCTTATTCCAGACATGAGAGTCTGCAAAGGCTCAACCCCAGACCTGAGGCCTTCTTATCTGGGAATTGAAATCTGCCAAGTCAGTAAGTGGCTTTAACTAGATCATAATAAAGGAATTCTATACTTTGTCAACTCACCCATCTGTTTTGCTGGCACTTGGGTTTTCCAAATTTCTGGTTGGGTTCTTTTCTGAGATTCTTGGGTCCTTTTTACAAAACTCCCAACTTGCCCATGTTAAGTTAAAGGGAAAGACTTTGGTCCACCGCCACGCGTGGGAATTCCAGCTAGAGAGCTGGGCCTCTGGTGGAGCTGGGCTCTGCCCGGGGTAGTGTGGGAATGAGCAGGTAGATCCCCACGACTCATTATCTCATCACTTTACAGTCCTGCATTTACTGAACAAGCACTTGTTCACATGCCAGATGCTCTGTGTGGGCACTGGGTTACAGAGGTGAAGGAGACATGTTTCTCCTCTCCAGGAATCAAGTTAGATGTGACGGATGGTCCAGTCCAAAGGTCACTGAGTGGGAGTCTCCTGTCATTTCGGAATCTTCGTACATCTTACTTAGGAAATAAGGCTGGCTCATAACCAAAGACAACAGGCCCTATTACTCTCTATTCTGGGGAGCCAGATACTTTCCCTACAGGGTTTACTAAAGGAAGCAGAACTGGCCCTATATCCGCTAGCCAAAACCCTGATTTTCTCTTCCTTACCCATATAACAATCTTGGGGAAGGAAGGTCTTTGGTTTTATTGAGGAGTACAGTGTTTGTAGTGGGAGGCAATTTTCTTCTCCCCAACTAAAGGGGGGCAGGCTTGAAGAGAGTCCCTCATGGAGATTGCTCTCAATTAATTGCTCTCAAAGTAATGCAGGAGTGAGGTGCTTTTGCCAGACAAAGGGACAATGGGTAATGGACTGTGCCTGTTTGAGCAGGGAGAAGAGAGAGGGGAAAAGGGAGGGTGCTGTGGAGCAGCTCTGGGTCTACATGGACACTGCCGTGATTAGCCTGGCTGGAGCTCATGCTTGGTGTCCCATCCAAGCACATTGATTGCTGGGTCATCAGGACCCAGGTGGTGGGGTGAGGTAGAAAAGGCCAAGCCTGAGTTGGGTGCCCCTGGCCAGAGAACTGTGCTGGGGAAAACCCCCCAACGGACTTACTTATGTGCCCCGTGAGAAACAATATGTGGACATTTGCCACTCAAGTAGTTGGGAAAGGAGGGTCAACCAACAGAGAGGCCCACAGCAGAGGCCGGAAACAGGCAGGGATATTTGCCCTTTCCTACTTCCTCCTTCCATTTCAATAAGGGGAATGTGCTAAGGAGTTTCTACCAACTAGGCCATTCCTTCCTCTGCCCCTAAGTTCTTTTATTTCTAGCAAGCAGGGTCTTGGCTCAAGTCAATCCTTGGATAAGTAAAAGAGAAGATAAAATGAGATTTAAATTGAGTTTGAGAATAAAGCTTTAAAGGATGGAGGTTTAACAACAGAGTGATCCAAAAGTAATGCAATCTACCCCATATGTCATTAAGGGATGGAAAAGGAGATTCAACACAGCATGGCTGAAGGCAGAGATTAGGGGGAAAAACCTTCATCATTACGCCCCATGGAGTTGAGTCACCTCAATACACTGGCTCCACAAGTAAACAGAATAATTGAAATACAGTGTGATTGGCCTGGAGTCTTGCTTAGGTATGCAGCTCCCAGAGTTCTAAGAGCGGGGGGCTGGGGGGAGAGGCAGATGTGAACATCCAGGGTGTCTGCTGGAGAGGGCTTTTCAGAGGACGGGGTGCCCAACCTGAGCCTGGAAGGATGAGGAGGATGAAAGGAGAGGGGGAGGACAGCTTTCCAGGCAGAGGTGACGGCACAGTACATGTGGGGAGTGGGGCTGGAACATCGCACAGAAGGCAGGAAGGATAGTTAGAGATGTTGGCCAGGAAGCCCATCGCCTTCCAGCACTGTGAGCTGAAGAGCCCTGGGTTGTAACACAACTGGGTTTGTCACCAGCTTCTGGCAACACTGGGGACACTGGACCTCAAGGCATGTTCCTCACCCATTCCCCTGGTCTGGTGACCCTACTCCCCTACAAAGGCCATTTTCTCTCTGATTCCAAAATCCTGAGTCCTCACTCTTTTGAATGTCCTTTGCCCTGATCCTATCTGAACCCTTCACGGTTTCGCTCTTTGAGGGGACTCTGAATGCCACCACCCTCCCCTTAAATCATCTTGCTTTCATCCTCCAGCCTACTCCTCTCAGCCCTACCAGATGCGGTGGCTGCTCTGGGCCTGTGCCCGCCAGCACACGTCTCCTCGGGATATGTATGTACTAAAATATCTTCCCTTTATCTTATCTGGTCTTCACCCCATGGGGCAACCCAAAGACTCCTATTTATTCTTTCACACATTAATTTAAGCTGCTTTAATTGCTGCTATGATATGTTTTATATAATATAATTAATGTTTTAATTCTGTGTACTTGCTTCCCCAGGCAGTTTTGTGAAAGGCCCAATTTTGGAATCAAGCAAATAAAGAATAAGTAATGGCTGAAGTTATTATAGTAACGCCCCCCCCCAAAGGAATTAAAATTGTAGTTTTTTTTTTCAAAGTGGGTTATAAAGGGAAAAGACATTTTAACCTTCTGAGAATATTTAAAAGATATTTTAACATTCTGGGCATGTCTGGGTGGTTTTAATGATGTTCTCTGGATCCGGATTTCAAGTGCTTCTGGCCTTTTGGTATCTGACCACTGTGCTGACTCTTCTGTCCAAGGGAACCACTGCAGCTTGAGCCATGTGTTGACACTACCAGCTTTGCACTCCCCAACTCTTTTTTATTTTATTATTTTGAGACACAGTCTCACCCCATTGCCCTGGGTGGAGAGTTGTGTTGTCATCATAGCTTACAGCAACATCAAATTCTTGGGCTCAAGTAATTTTTTTTTTTTTTGAGACAGAGTCTTACCATGTTGCCCTTGATAGAGTGCTGTGGTATCACAGCTCACCACAATCTCAAGCTCTCAGGCTCAAGCGATTCTCCTTAAATCAGAGTGAGCCTCAGCCTCCCAAGCAGCTAGGACTACAGGCACCCGCTGCAATGCCCAGCTATTTTATTGTTTTATTGTAGTTGTTATTGTTCTTTAGCAGGCCTGGACTGGGCTTGAACCCACCAGCTCCAGTGTATGTGGCTGGCGCCATAACCACTGAGCTATGGGTGCCGAGCCTCAAGTGATCTTGTCTCAGCCTCCCAAGTAGGTAAGATTGCAGGTACCCACCATGAAGCCCAGCTAGTTTTTTTTTTCTTTCTATTTTTAGTAGCGATGGGGTCTCTCTCTTGCTCAGGCTGGTGTCAAATTCCTGAGCTCAAGGAATCCACCCATCTCAGCCTCCCAGAGCACTAGGATTATAGGTGTGAGCCACTGCTCCCCTGGCTCAACTCTTTTTTATGATGGAGGCTGTGCTTAGGATGAGAAGTTACGGAACCCACTGGCTCATTTATTTACTCATTCAACACGTGTACTGGTATGTGTCCTATTACATGTCCAGGACTGTGATAGATTCAGTCCTGCCCTATAAGGAGCTCACAATTAAATGGGACCAGGCAGATGGAGTTCCAGTCCAGTGTGGTAAATGCTATGGGAACATGGGAAGGAGGCAGGGTGGGGTGGAGTACTTGCCTCTGGCTGGGGGAGTTGGAGAAGGCTTAAGAGGAGGCAACATTTAAACTGGTTTCAGGAAGGAGAAAGGAATGAAGGCAACGGCAAGACACAGTGAGATAAACCATAAAGGGAAAAGATGGTGTTATAGGGAAAGGGAAGAGGGTGAGCATGGCTGAAGTCAGTGAGCAGGGGAGGGCATGGCAGGAAGTGAGCTTGGGGAGAGGGGTTGGGGAAGGGTGTGCTCAGCCAGGATTATCCCTAGGGTGGAGGGGAACTCAAAGAAGTTTTTAAGCAGGTACGTGCCCCAATCAGATCAGAGTGAGAGTTTACCAAGAGAACTGCAGTAGTGAGAGGGGGTTGCCTGTTATACAGTAGGTGCTCCAGAAGTACTAACTGCATGAGTGAGGCTTTTGGGACAGTCAAGATGAAAGAGGAATTCAGGAACCTTTGAATTAGGTCAGCAGTGGAGGTTATAGAATTCCCAAGAGTTGAGAATGGGGCTAGCAGTTTCTCTCTCTCTCTCTCTCTTTTTTTTTTAGTTTTAGGCCAGGGGCTGGGTTTGAACCCACCACCTCCAGCATATGGGGCTGGCGTCCTACTCCTTTGAACCACAGGCACTGCCCTCCTCCTTTCTTTCTTTTTTTTTTGTTCTGTGCAGTCTGACCACTTGGTTTGTTCCAGCCATTCAGAGCATGGAGGGTCATCACTCCAACCACTGTCTAGTTCAGCTTCTCAGGTTTCCTTGGGGGAAAACTGAGACTCAAGGAAACCCCCACTTATCAGAGGCAGAACCGGAACCAGAGTTCATACGTTTCATATTGCAGAGCAGAATCTTAACACTGGTTCAAGAACGGCTTTAGGGGGCCAGGAAATGGGGAAATACAGGCACAAGTGTGTGTGTGTTTCTGCAGAATGGTAGGGCCCTGACTTTTCTAACATTCTCCAGGGGACCTATGATTCCACAAAGGGACGGTTCACTCAATAAACTCCTGCCTCCAGGGGGTGGGTGGGAGCTGGGATGTGGTGGGGACAGCATGGATGGACGGATGGGGAAGCTGGGACGCTGCTCCCACATGAGGGAAATTCCTTTGAAAGACGGTGAAATTATGAGTTGGAAAATCCTTTTCCTAGAAATGCCTCCCCACACTGCAACGCAGCCTTCCCGTTTTCTGGGGTGGTGGTGGGACTTCCTGAGGCCTCTCTATCTACGGTGGGAACGCTTTCAGTTCTGCCAGGATTCCGGGAGGCACTGGGAGCAGGGCGGTGCGGAGAGACCCCTGGGGGTCCCGGGCCACCCCGCCCCAGCACTCATGTGGACCTCTTTCTCCTCCCTCCGCTCCCCTGGAAACAGGATGTCTCCTAGCCCTCCTGGGCTCGGCCTTTTGTGGGTCCTGGGGACAAGGAGGAAGGGCTCCTTCTGGAGCTCCTTGGCCCAGGGTACCCCGCCTTCTCCCCTACTCAGCCAAGCGGGTCCCTAAACTCCTGGGAGGAATTAGACTCCTTGGAAATGTCCTAGGGAAATCCCAGCGTAGTGACTTGCCTGGGGCTCCGCCCTTCCCACAGGCGGACCGCAATTGGTCCTCAGAGACTCCGCCTTTTTCCTGGGTGGGGCCAGGGGCTGGGTCAGAGGAGTTACTAGCGACCCCTCCAAGCGCCCAGTTCCCTGCCGCCTGGGTCTCACCTCGCCATGGTTCGTTTGCCTCTGCAGTGTGTCCTCTGGAGCTGCTTGCTGACCGCTGTGAGTTGCTTTTGTCCTGACACGGCAGGATTTGAACGTGGAGACTGAGTAGGGAATGAGAAGGAAGGAAAGAGAAGTAAGACTTCGGGGAGGAGACCTTCCTAGCTGGTTTTGCTGGGGACAGAAGGGTGGACGGGAGCTGGGCAGGGTACCCTGGCTCCTGGCGAAATGAGGTGGGCTGCCTCTTCCTTCTTCCTGGTTGGAGTCCCAGGTAGCCCACAGAGGCTGTCTTAGGGAAGGCCCGCTCCCACATGCCTAGGCAGCGTGGATGGTTTTGGGGCTTAGGGAGCCTCAGAGGCTGGCCTGGGAGAGACTGGCAGGGGTTTCAGAAGGCGGGGAGTGAGCGGGCCAAGGGAAGGAGTGGGTCTGGCCCGTTTCCTGTCCCTTTCCCAATGTGGACAGATGCCAGCCTCTGTGAGTGGTTATCATCCTCTTGCCAGCTGGGGCTGTTTTCTTCCAGGACATCTTGTGGGAACAAGGGATGGGTACAGAGGCCCAACTACTTTTTTGAGAAGGCAAGGAACTTTTAACAACTCCTTCCTCTCTTGGGTGATCCAACCTGGGAAAAATGAATCCCCAAGGCTGTGTCTTTGTGTCTGGAATTTAAGATGACATAGGGGTCCCCAGGGAGAGATGAGCAGTTCAAGAAAAGGAGGATGGAGACCAACAGGGTTTCTCCAGCACCAAAGGGGCTGAGACTCAACCAAGCATATCTCCTGGATTTTCGGAAGCCCATACTTGACTCACTTTTTTGTTGAAATGTATTTTTGTAGTTCCTCATTCTGGAGGCCGGGAATCCCCCAAGTACCTGGTCCTCTCAATCCAGCCCCTCTGGCCTTCCCCTGCTTTCAGGGGCTGAAGATCCTGGCATGAGGTCTAGGCAGGAGTGACCTATGTGTGGGGGAGGTTTGCTACAAGGGAACAGAGCAAGTGGAGAAGTTGCTTTGGTCCTGGAGCTTTCATTTTCACTCTCAGCAGTGGCTTTTAGGGAGAAAGGAGGCAAGGAGAGGGTGGAGCTGGAGAGAGGCAGAAGATGGCCCTGGTGGGAAGATGGAAGAAGAACCAGAGGAAGTGGGATGTGATGTGGTCTTCTCAAGAGCAGGGTTTGCCCTCATAATCCCCAATTTTGTCTCCCAGTAGAGACTGGGCTGTGACAACAACAATGTCAGGCTCTTAGAAGAACACTACATATATTCTTGGTCTGATTTCTCCCAAATCACCATTATACAGATATGCAAACTGAGGCTCAGAAAGGGGAATTTCTTGCCAAGGGTCTCATAGATAGGTAATGGTGGAAACGGGATATGAATCTACATCTACTAGATTCCTGAGTTTGTCTCTCAGATAGTGAGCATCTCTAAGCTATGGTCCTGAGTCTTTGTGGGAGAAGAGTGAGAACTTCGGGCAGTGAGATTGACAGACTTTAAGAGGAGGAGCTGTACTTATCCAGTGTTTGAAGATGGTATCAAGGACTTTCAATGCTCTGAGTACTGGGAAGGTCCATGCTCACAGGATGGTGCCTTGTGATGTATTGGTAGGGCCAGTAGCCTTTTCAACTTCCTTCCTCATTTGGGTTAAGACACATTTCTTTTTCTTTCTTTTTTTTTTTTTTTTAGAGACGGAGTCTCACTTTGTCACCTTGGTAGCGTGCTGTGATGTCACAGCTCACAGCAACTTCCAGCTCTTGGGCTTAGGCGATTCTCTTGCCTCAGCCTCCCGAGCAGCTGGGACTACAGGCACCTGCCACAACACCTGGCTATTTTTTTGTTGCAGTTTGGCCAGGGCAGGGTTTGAACCTGCCACCCTCAGTATATGGGGCCGGCGCCTTACCACTGAGCCACAGGAGCTGCCCAAGACATATTTCTATAAGTGATTTTATTCAGATACTCAGGCTGACTGAGAGCTATCAATTGGGTAGGATCCTGGACAGCCCACCAGTTAGCTAGGGTGCTGGACATCCAAACAGGTACACGTGTATGATGATTAAGACTGCTATTTAAGGAGCACCTCCTCTGTTCTAGATCCTGTGCCAGGCTGTACAAGTTCAGACAATTAAGTTTGGAACTCATCCTCGAAAATGTGTTACATATCTCATTGGTGAATATAGCTATGGTCACCTTTGAACTACTTCCCTTGAGAAGCAATGCACTGACACCAGCCCTTAGTCTACCCTTCAAAGCACTTTTTTGAGGATAAGTTTGTGAACTTAATTGTCAGACCGAGTATGACCAAAGCTCTGATGGCCATTCCATAAAAAGAGTTCCAAAACTGCTTTGAAGTAAGGCTGGGTGCAGTGGCTCACAGCTGTAATCCTAGCACTCTGGGAGGCTAAGATGGATGGATTGCTTGAGCTCAGGAGTTCATGAACAGCCTGAGCAAGAGTGAGACCCTGTCTCTAAGAAAATAGCCAGGCGTTGTGGCAGGTGCCTGCAGTTCCTGCTACTTGGGAGGCTGAAGCAAGAGGATTGCTTGAGCCCAAGAGTTTGAGGCTGCTGTGAGCTGTGATTCCACAGCACTCTACCAAGGGCTACAAAGTGACACTCTGTCTCAAAAAAAAAAAAAAAAAACCACAACACAAAATTGCTTTGACGGGTGGACTAAGTGCTGTCATTGGTGCGTAGCTTCCTACGGGATAATTTTGAAGGTGACCATGGTGATCAGCAATGAGGTATACAGCACTTTTCCTAGGATGAGTTCGAGAACTTAATAGTCCAACCTCATATACATATATTTATTAATATATTATTTTTCATTTTCACAACCTAACCAGTATGACAGGTATAGGGGGACTTGCATTTTAGATGTGGAAACTGAAGCTAAGAGAGGCAAAATAATTAGTGCTGCAAAGTCAAGACTGAAGCCTGAAGCTGTCTGACTTTCAAACCTGGGTCCTTTTCCTGGGCTGTTCTCAAAGGATGATTTTAGGGAGCATGTGGATAGAGAACTAAACACAGACTCACTTTACAGTTGTTGTAAAAATCCTTCTGATTTTGGTGGTGCCTGTGGCTCAAGGAGTAGGGTGCCAGCCCCATATACTGGAGGTGGCGGGTTCAAACCAGGCCTCGGCCCAAAACTGCAACAACAAAATTAATAAATAAATAGATAAAAGATAAAAAAAATTCCTTCTCATTTTCTTCACGAAGGAAGTGTCTGGAGATAGAATATAGTTAAACATATATACTCAAAGGCTTGCTAATCCTCCTTCTAAAACTAAAATCAAGAAGGGGCTGGGGTGGAAGGCCTTCAGCAAGCAAAAGCAGCCTGCTGGGGTTTAATAACATTGCTTTGTTTGCTTTGGATTTATTTTTAAGGTTACCTTTTATTTATGATACATTATACTGGTTTTTCACTCATGGCAATGAAATAAAGTTTACATTGAAAATAAATCTATTTAAATTAATGAGTAGTAATTAATAGCATGGGTGGCACCCAGATGTAATAAAAATGGCATAGGGGAAACACAAGTTGATGAAGAGAAGGACCTGAATTCTCATTCAGAATCTGTCACTGTGAGACCCTGGGCAAGCGACCCACCCTCTCTGGTGGTCAGTCTCATCAGGTGTAAAATGAAAGAGCTGGAGTTTACTCTTCGAGCTCCACAATCCTAGCATTTTATGAGGGAGGGGCTGGATGCGCAGATGATGAGGAGTTGGAGGGAGAAAACATGATGAGGCTTGGTGAGGGGAAGGAAGAGAAGCAGAAGAATGGGAGGAAGAGGCCCATTGCTAAATATAGCCCCAGCCAGGACTGGAACCAGCTGAGGCCAGCTGGTCTCAGGATGCCGGGGAGGCACTGGAGTCCTCATGTCCTGTTAGGTCTTTGGGAAGAGGAAAGAGTCATGAGTCAAGCCCAGGGGAAGATCTGTTCAGAGAATGTTGCGAGTTCTGGGGCCATTGCTTTGTATAATACCCAAACGATTCTCTGGGTGTGTTCATAATCAGCTCAGTTGGCAGTTTAGTTAAAAACAAGCACCAAGTCATACTCAAGCTTCATTTTCTGCTTTGGACTTTCACTTCAGTTGCAGCCTTTGTCCTTGCCGACTTTCACTTTTCTGCCAAGCAGGCTACAGCAGAGATTTTGAGCTTCCTTCAAATTGCACAATTCTGTTTTTAGGTCCACCCAGAACCACCCACTGCATGCAGAGAAAATCAGTACCTAATAAACAGCCAGTGCTGTTCTTTGTGCCGGCCAGGTGAGATGCTGACCCTTTAGCCCATAGTGGGACCCTTCTTCATTTGCTGGCAGAGACAGACCCCATATATTAACCATATACTCAAGTCTGAAATGACCTATTTCTCATCCCTGCCTTGCTATCAAAATGTTCTGGACTCCCTCTCTCCCAGGTAAACCTCCATCTACCCTACATTAGAGTTCCTATCTCTTCCAACGTTCCCACCAGACTATGAAGGGTCTGAGACTTTCATCTTTGAATCACCCCACTTGAAAGCCTGGCTTGTGATAAGTTTGTGATAAGTGTCTGACTTATTGAGTTGGCTAGAGATGTTTCATTTCCTGATGTTTTCCAGGAGAGAAACTGGTGGTTGACTGCACAGAGGTCACTGACACCAAATGCCATCGTTGTGGTGATGGTGAATTCCTAGACACCTGGAACAGAGAAAGATACTGCTACCAGCATAAACACTGTGACCACAGTGCGTGAGCTGCTGGGACAGGGACACTTGGGAACCAGGCTGATATTCCAGCTGATTTTTATTCATTTATTTATTTTTTTTGAGACAGAGCCTCAAGCTGCCACCATGGTTAGAGTGCTGTGTCATCACAGCTTACAGCAATCTCCAACTCTTGGGCTTAAGCAATTCTCTTGCCTCAGCCTCCCAAGTAGCTGGAACTACAGGCGCAACACCCAGCTATTTTTTGGTTGTAGTTGTCATTGGTGTTTGGCTGGCCCAGGCTGGATTCGAACCTGCCACCTCTGTATGTGGCTGGCACCTTAGCCATTTGAGCTATAGGTGCTGAGCCATTCCAGCTGATTTTATATAGCCTAAGTCTGTTCTGAGGGGTTGGAGTCTGGGTTGTGCTGGTCATTAGATAATTTGATTGCTGTCTCTGCTTGGAGGAGGGTCTAAGGGAAAAAGAGCAGGCGGGGTGGGGACCGGGGCTCTCAGATGGCCCAGCATGGGGCTCCCATCCTTCTGGCCTGTCTCTGCTCAGACCAAGGGCTCCGGGTCCTGAAGCAAGGCACCTCAGAAAAAGACACGATCTGCATCTGTGAAGAGGGCCAGCACTGCACCGACGAGGCCTGTGAGAGCTGCATCCAGCACAGCTTATGCCACCCTGGCTTTGGGGTCAAGCAGATTGGTAAATGGCCCAACTGGGAGATGGGACAGACAAACCTAGGGTCCAAAAAGAGGGGCTGGGCAGGGGGCACTTGGCCCCAGGGGCAGAGGAAGCAAGACTCCAGCCTACCCTGGCATCCCTGGCAACTCTAATGGAGTGAGCAGGAAAATGAGACCTTTTTCACTCGGCCACCTGCCATGGGGATCTGCCTTTGGGGGGCATTAGGAGAAATCCTCTTGGGGGCTGCAGCCCTCTGGGAAAGAGTGCTCAAGAGAGGAGCTTTTCCCGTCCTCCTTGTCCAGTGGATCCCCCGGGATGGGTAACATCCCCTTCCCTACCTGCCCACAGGTACAAGCATTTCTGACACCATCTGTGAGCCCTGCCCACTTGGCTTTTTCTCCAGCGTCTCGTCTTCTTCTGAGAAGTGTCGCCCTTGGACAAGGTATCGGGACTCCTCCCTTGTACTTCCTCCCCCAACAGTGGCATAGACCAGCCTCCATTCTCTCCATTCCACAGAGTGGGGGTTCTCTGCTCCCCTATGTCCCACACGCTCGTACACTTGTGAATCATCTAGAGTGGCCTCCCATTCATCCAGACGGGCATCTCTCTCCCTTAGTGGTCATAGTACTGCTGAGTTCTCCATCTTCATGAGGCTCTCCCAACTTGGGGTATCGGGACGCCCGTCTTTGGACACTCCTCCACTCCCCCTTCTGCTTCTCTTTGGTTTTCCTCCTCTTCTTGCTTCTTACCTGTTTTTCTAGGGCTTTGTACAGGGTGCTCCTCTCGAATGTTCTTGCCAGCCCACCCTGTCTCACCCACACCCATGGCTTCCAAGCCCATCTCAGATGGCTCCCGATCAGCGCCTCCTGTCTAGATCTGTCTCCTGAGTCCCAGACTGTCACATCCAACTCCTGAGCACACGCCTCCACCCGGCGACTCACAGCCACCTCAAGTGCTGTGCATCCCAGGTGGGCTCACCCACCCACTCCCCTCACACTGTGTGAAGGCCACCTCTGTGGCTCTGGGCAGTCACCCCTGGGCCTCTCTCCCTCCCTCCCCTCCAATCCAAACCAGTCCCCAGGTCCTGTCCATCTGGTCTGGGGCTTCATCTCCTTACTGTTTCCACTGCCCTCACTTTGGTGTGGGCCTCATCACTGAGGTCTGGGTGATGCCTTCGCCTCCTTGCCGTCCTCCCTGCCTCCAGCCTTCAGCTGCTTCTCCATCCTCTTGCCAAAGCCAGTGCTCTGCATTCCCTTTCGGATTACAGCACTCCCCTATTGCAGTGCTTCAGGGCTCTCTGCTGCCCTCAGAATGAAAATACCCAGACTCCTCAGCATGGCGTTTGACCTTCAGCTGCATTTTCTGATCCCTTCCCTGCATGGCCCTGCGTCCGGCTACCTGCAAACCCCGAACACACCGTTCATTCTCTTACCTCAAACTCTTCTGCCTAGGAAGAATTTCAAGGCCCATTAACTTTCTGCATTTAATTTTTAAAACTGGGCAACACAGGGCGGCGCCAGTGGCTCATCGAGTAGGGCGCTGGCTCCATATACCGAAGGTGGCGGGTTCAAACCCGGCCTTGGCGGAACTGCAAAATAGAAAAATAACCGGGCGTAGTGGC
Organism: Arctocebus calabarensis; assembly: GCA_963573935.1. Classification (NCBI taxonomy): domain Eukaryota; kingdom Metazoa; phylum Chordata; class Mammalia; order Primates; family Lorisidae; genus Arctocebus; species Arctocebus calabarensis. The sequence continues at coordinate 19,890 of CAUYON010181934.1, forward strand.
AGGCGCCTGTAGTCCCAGCTACTTGGGAGGCTGAGGCAAGAGACTTGCCTAAGCCCAGGAGTTGGAGGTTGCTCTGAGCTGTGTGATGCCACGGCACTCTACCGAGGGTGATAAAGTGAGACTGTCTCCACAAAAAAACAAAACAAAACAAAACCAAAAAACTGGGCCACACAGGCACATGGGACAGAAAGCACAAAAAGGCCCACTGTGGGGGAAATCTCCCTTTCAGTCCTGCCTCTCAGCTCTCAGTTCACCCTGGAGGGAGCCACTACTACATACAAACAAATAAACAAACAAACAACACATGACCACAAACACACATATTCTCCCTCCTTTTATTTTTTACACAAATACTAGCATGCCATACACATTCTGTTAATTGTCTGCCTTTCTCTGATAGATAGTAAACTCTTTAAATATAGAAACTTGGCCTTTCCCCCCCTTCAACTGATACATCCCCTATGCTTAAAACAGTGCCTAATGCATCACATCTTTTTTTTTTTTCTTTTGAGACAGAGCCTCAAGCTGTCACCCTGGATAGAGTGCTGTGGCATCACAGCTCACAGCAACCTCCAATTCCTAGGCTCAAGTGAGTCTCTTGCCTCTGCCTCCCAAGTAGCTGGGACCACAGGCGCCCGCCACAACGCCCAGCCATTTTTTGGTTGCAGCCGTCATTGTTGTTTGGCCGGCCCGGGCTGGATTCGAACCTGCCAGCTCAGGTGTATGTGGCTGGCACCTTAGCCCGCTAAGCCATAGGCGCGAAGCCTTTTTTTTTTTTTTTTAAAGAGACAGGGTCGGCTTGGCACCTATGGCTCAAGTGGCTAAGGTGCCAGCCACGTACACCTGAGCTGGCAGGTTCGAATCCAGCCCAGGCCCACTGGATCCACCCTGGATCAGGTATTCAGCATCTTGTGGCTAGCCTCCTCCTGTCCACTCACCTGTCATTTCTTCTCTGGACTCTCTGGCTGAATGAACTAACTGGTTAAGTCATCTGGTTGGTTGCTGATGAGACCTTCCGGCTGAATCCAGTCACGACCTTCATGCCTGGTTATCAGCAATCTGGTTCTAAAGACTCAGTCTTCTGTAGTTCCCCAACCCTATCCTCGTGTTCCCTGCCTGACGTCCCACTCATTGTGTTGTCCTGTTTAGCTAGAATGCACTGTTGCTCCAAGTTTTCCATCCCTCAGGGCTCACTCAGTTCTCAGTTCCACAGGGCAGTCTTTCTAGAAGACCCTTAAATCAGAGGTTCTTAACCTGGGGACAGTTTTGCTCCCTGTGGAACATTTGGCAATGTCTGGACACATTTCAGTTGTTGCAGCTGGGGAGGGAATGCTCCTGGGATCTGGTGGGTGGAGGTCAGGAAAGATGCTGCTCAACCTCCTGCAAGGCACAGGAAAGCTCCCCACCCCACCCCACCCCCACAGCAAAGAAGGATCCAGCCCAAATGTCTCTGGTGCCAAGGTTTTAGCAGCTGAACTCATCACCTCATTGTGGAGGCCCTGTCTTCTCTGAAGAGTTTCCCTTTCACTTTAGCCTGTATCTCAAAGCTTGGTGCTCATTAGAGACTCCCCTATTTATTAACATCTTTAAGATGAACAATAATCTTTTCTCTGTACTTGTTGAGTTCTGTAAGAAGAGAGACTGTGTCATTTCTATAATAACCAGCATAGGACATTGCACCTAATGCATGCCCAGTGACCCTGGACTTGTTGGTTGTTGACTGTTTCCCTCTTGGGTTGGAAATCTTATGGTCAGGGAACCTTAGTATCTCTTTCTCTCTGTGTGTATGTGTGTGTGTGTGCATGCACACATGTGTCCGTGTGTAGGTGTGAGATCAAAGGGCAGACAGAGAGAGAAGCAGGAACGAACAAGACTGATGTTGTCTGTGGTGAGTCTTGGACCATGAGCCCTGGTAGCAATCTAGGTAGGTGGGGACTCCAGGGGGAGACTGAGGCACATAGAAACACTGGGTGGAGAAAGGGAGAGGGGAGATGAAATGGGAGGGGGAGGCAGTTGGAGATGTGGTATTCTAGCTCTGCCATTTATTTTGGGAGCCTGGGAAAGTCACTTTCCTTTTCCAATCCTCAGTTTCTTCATCTGTAAAATGGGATAATAGCACCTTCCTTAGTAGGTTGGTGTAAGTGCCTGGTGTGGGTTCTTGCACTTTGGAAGCCTGTCATAATGCTGTTCTGCCACCCTGCACCTCAGGTGCTACCACGGTGTGATGTTGTCACCTCTCTGCTTCAGCTGTGATGTTAGAATAAGAAGGTAGCCTACAGCATGGATCACAAACTCATATAACTACAGAGTCTAGGCAGGTCATGCTAATGAGTGAAAAAGGTCAGGGGTAAGATAAATACTTTTTCTTTTTCTTTTAGCTTTTGCTTAAAATTTACTTTCCTCGCTCAGCGCCTGTAGCCCAGCAGCTAGGGCGCCAGTCACATTGGAGCTGGCAGGTTCGAATCCAGCCCAGGCCCACCAAACAACAATGACAACTCTAACCAAAAAATAGCTGGGCATTGTTGTGGGTACCTGTAGTCCCAGCTACTTGGGAGGCTGAGGCAAGAGAATCTCTTGAGTCCAAGAGTTTGAGATTGCTGTGAACTGTGACCCCATAGCTCTCTACTAAGGGTGACATAATAAAACTCTCTCTGAAAAAAAAAAAGAAAAAAATTTACTTTCCTTTTGGCAGGGCTCAGATTAGAGTGAAATGAGCTAGATGCTTGCCCTCAGGCATGATATTTGTGGGGTTGTCATAAAAATGCAGTGATCAAGAGAAATAACATTTTGATGTAAGATTTTAAAAAAATCAAAATTGGTTCAGCGCCTGTGGCTCAACAGGCTAAGGTGCCAGCCACGTACACCTGAGCTGGCAGGTTCGAATCCAGCCCGGGGCCCGCCAAACAATAATGACGGCTGCAAACAAAAATGGCCGGGCGTTGTGGCAGGCGCCTATAGTCCCAGCTACTTGGGAGGCAGAGGCAAGAGACTCGCTTGAGCCCAGGAATTGGAGGTTGCTGTGAGTTGTGATGCCGTAGCACTCTATCCAGGGTGAAAGTTTGAGGCTCTGTCAAAAAAAAAAAACCCCAAAAAACCCAAAATTAATGCAATAAATCTGTGGCAGAAAAACTAGCAAAATTTAAAATAAAGAACAGGATTCTATCCTGCATTTGCACAACCCTGTCTCTCTTGCCTCACTGTAATCCTGGCCCTGGTTCCAATAAAACTTTATTTTAAAAAGCAGGTAGCCGGCCTAGTTTGCTGACTTGGTGTCATCCTCCTAATTTTTCAAAATATGGCATTAAAATGGCACTGATCTTGATTATGGAGTTTTTTGGTGTCCTCTTAGATTTTATACTGAAGTAATTGGATCCCTTGCCTCATTGTCGTTCCTGCTTGCCTTTTGATCTTTTTTTTTTTTTTTCATTTACTCATTTAGAATATGGACTTAGCGGGCAGTGCCTGTGGCTCAGTGAGTAGGGCACTGGCCCCAGATACTGAGGGTGGTGGGTTCAAATCCAGCCTTGGCCAAACTGCAACAAAAAAATAGCCAGGTGTTGTGGCAGGCACCTATAGTCCCAGCTACTCGGGAGGCTGAGGCAAGAGAATCACCTAAGCCCAAGAGCTGGAGGTTGCTGTGAGCTGTGACGACACTCTACCGAGGGTGATAAAGTGTAAAGAAAAAAAAAAAGAATATGGACTTAGGTCCATATGGACCTAAAAAAAAAAGAATATGGACTTTGCTTTCCCCTCTACTCTTCTATAAAGAGTGTTGCTTCTAGAAAAGCAAGAGTGCAGAGATAAGGGAGCAATGGGGAGTGTGGTGTGCAGGGACAGATGTCTACTTCTTCTCGGCACTAGCTGATGGTTACCAGGAGGAGGCTGCCCACTGGGGCTCAGTCATCCCAATTTGTAGGAGCACCCAGATATCCAGATTTTTAACATGGAATCTCCCAATTGTTGCAAATATTTCAAGAAATTAAAAAACATGCTGGCCACCCAAGAGACATCTGCCTACTGCATTTGCATAAGGGCCACCCTGATGTCGATGAGCTTATACTTTGGATTTTAGAGTCTGGCAAGTCAGGGATGGCAGCTCTGGGGAGGCGAGGCACTGTGGGGGGAGATGAAGTGCGCTGAAGTCTTGATTTCCCCAGATTCCCAGGGCCGGTCCAGAATCCTGATCGTGGTCCTCATTGCACTAGGGCTCCTGTGTGCCATCATCTTCTGTGTGATAATCTACATCAGTGAGTCCCTAGGCGGAAGGTGCTGGGGAGGAGGGAACATCTGTTTCTTGGCCCGATGTCCCCAACTTTCCATCCCTTTTTTCTCTAGGAAAGGTGGTCAAGAAGCCAAAGTATAAGGTAGGTCCCTCTGGGAACTGAGACAGAGGTTTGGCAAACTGGGAAGGAAAGATTGACGCGTTACTATCTATGGGGCAGTGAAACAGATTCTGGGTCTGTCCATGCAGCCGCTGGCAGCAGAACTGGCTGCTCTCACTCCCATGGCCCCATGTCTCCTTCCATACACTCCCTCAGTGGCAGGTTTTGTCACCTCCCCACTGGGCTGCCATGGCATCATTGGCAGTCTAACCCTGGCTGCTCTTCACACCTCCTGGCGCTGAGCACATCTGGGTGCTGGTGCTGGGTCAGACGGGTGGTAGCAAGAGGAGCAGCTCCCAGAACCAACCGCTTCCCCTCTGGGAGCTCCTTGTCACCCTTGCTGTGGCCAGCAGGGGTCAGGAGGTACCTAAGGAATCGAAGCTGGCCCAGTGTGTGGGGAAGGGGAAAGGGGGTGGGCAGGGATCCGCTTCCTGCATGGGGGGGGTTCCTCTGCTCTCTGGGATTACCTCACTCCTTGGCTCCCCAGGTCCCTCAGACTGAGGGTAACGGGAAGGAGGATCCCCAGGAGACATTCGATCCTGCTGCTCCAGTGCAAGAAACCCTGCATGGGTGCCAGCCGGTCACCCAGGAGGATGGCAAAGAAAGCCGCATCTCAGTGCAGGAGAGACTGTGAGCTGTGTGGGTGCAGGAATGTGGCGGCGTGGGCACCTGGCCAGAGAGCCTGGGACTGCTGTGGTGAGAACCAGGGGCTAGCACTGACTGGACACAGGCCTCCTCTGCTTGCACCCCTGTGGCCAAGACAGGAACCCTTGCACTGGATACAGAAACACTTTACCTTGGGAGAGCCTCTCACTCTAGCCCTGGAGTCCAGCCAGTCTCCCAACTTGTTTCTAAAGATGGAGGCAAAACTTTGGTGGTGATGGTGGCAGGGGTGATACAGTAAGAGCCACCACACCCTCCAACCCAGCAGATCAGTGTCTAGAGACATGTCCTGGTGGCTTCCCTGTACCCAGGGAGACATACACTTGGATTGTCCTTTGCAGTGTTTCGTGATGGCGTAGGACTGACTGGAAGCTGCTTAATTGTCCACCACCCGGGGATTGGCTAAATCAAATTGTAATATATTTATTCAACAGCATCTCAAAAACTGTCAAGTGAAAAAAAAACTATGTTGCAGAATGTTGGGTATGGAACATTTTTGGTAAAGTGTATACTTTTGTGTACGCTATGTTGCCTATGAATATATGTACAAATATAATATAATCTTATATGGGCATAACAAGGGTTCTGGGAGGATACAAAGAAACTCTACAACTTGAAGAGTGGTGATGTCTGGAGTGGAGAACAAGGGTCTGGGGAGGAGGGGTGGTTAAAGGGAGATTTAGGTTTCCCATAATGCTTCATTTTTTTCCCCAAAAGGAGAGTGATTTCACATAATGCTTATGTAATTAAAAAACCATCAAACATGTAAAAAGAAAAACGAAGGTGGACGTGCTGGGTGACATGAGCTGTTTCACTTGCTGCCAGACTCACAGAATTAGGACACTTGCTGAGGACAAATAAGAGCATCCCCCAGGCTGATGCTCCTCCAGGGTGCTTTCCATGTGTGTTCACATTTGGCCTTGAGTTTGTAAACTGTTCTTCCTGTTTGATTCATATTCCCCAAAACAGCCTTTCAGGGAGCAGGCAGGGCCCTCATCCCTCCCTCTTCTACAGAAGTGGAAGCCAAGGCCCAGAGAGGTAAAGTGACCCGCCTGTGGTCACACAGCATTACCCAGTGGTGCCATGCTCAGAGCTCCCCACTGTAGGTCCTGAGCTTCTCCCAGATCTGCCTGCTCTCTGGAACCGACGCCTGTAGCTCCTTCCCAGGGAGATCCTGGGTCTCCCACTGCCTTCTGACCTCGCCACTGCTTTGGGAGCTGCTGCTTCTCGGTCAGATGGTACCCCCTTCCCCCTAGCAGTGTCTTAGGATAAAAATAAACCATCCTGTTCTCTTTTCCTGCTGTGCCAACTGAGGGGGAGCCTAGCCAGGAGGAGCAGCAGATGGAGTGGGAGCAGAGGGGAGGGGAAGGAGGGGAAGGGGGTTGGAGGACACGAGGAGAAGGAAGAGCAATGCAAGGTGCCAGGCAACGCCCTGGCAGAGACTCGTGGTGAGATTTAACCCAGGGGTCTCAACCTCTCCCAGGCAGATGCTGCTTTGGATTCTCCCAATGTGTCCTGCTGGCTGAAGGGTGGCGGTGGAGAGGGCTTGTCCCTGTGGAGGCTGTAGGTGCAGCTGGGAGCCAAGAGAGGGGCACCTGGCTTGGCAGGCTTCCCAGAGGAGCTTTGAGGACCATTTGGATGCACCAGGTGGAAGCCTTTGGTTCAGAAAGCTGAACAGAGAGGTGGTGGGGGAAAGGTGAGCTTTGGGACTTAATTCTCAACCCCTACCTAGAGCCCAAATGCTAGTCTTGCTTACTTTTGTGTGTGGGTCTGGTGGAAAAAGACAAAAAACCCAAGTCTTTCACCTATTATCTACATGACCTTGGGGGCAGTCACTTTTACCTCTTTGTTTCCTTATCTGGCAAATGGTGACAATACCTACAGCAGATGCTACTGATGCCTCCTGTTTTTTGCCTAGGCCAGAAATTCTCAAACTTGAGTGTGTATCAGAACCACCTTGCAAGGCTTGTCAGAGGTTGCTAGACCCCAGCTCCTATGTTTATGAGTCAGTAGGTTTGGGATGGAGATCAAGCATTTGCATTTCTATGCAATTTATCAATGCAACAAAATTGCACTTGTACCCCATGAATATATACAAGTAAAAAATAAATGAGGGAAAGAGAATTTGTATTTCTTACAAGTTTCCCAGGTGTTGTGGCTGCTGGTCCAGGGATCACACTTTGAGAACTACTGCCCTTGGTGTTCCCATTTCTATTATATAAGCAGCTGGTCTCCTATCGCAGGCACTTGGAATGGCTTGCTTGGGGGATTTTCCAGGTCTTGGAATACTTGGTGTAGACAGAGGCCAGGGGAGCTGGGTCTGGGGGAGTTAGTGTCCCCAGAGTACTACCAACTAACCAGAGTTGAAAGTGGGTGGATAAATAGCCCAGCTTCCTTGACCTTGGGAAGGACAGATCTGAGGTGTGATCCACACTGTCTCCTAGGATCCTGGCAGGACTGAGCCCCCGATGCCTTGGGTGGGCACTCTGGCTTGGCTCCTGTCCCTTTCCTCTCTTCCCACTTCCTCACTGCTGCTTCCCGGGTTCAGCTCCCAAATAAACTACCTGCATTAGTTCCACACCTCATGGTCTGCATCTGCGAGAAATTCACCCTGAGAATCTAGCAGAGGCCATGCACAAAAATGCATCCCTGACAAGGGGAAGGGGTGGTTATTCTTGGCAACTCTAGCTTGTTCTGGTCCTGATTGGAGTTCCACCAGGAGCTTTCCGCGTGGCCTCAGGAAAGATCCTCTCTGGTTCTGAGCTTTTGTCCCCGAACGTCTGATGAAGGGCTGGGTTCCTATGAGTGCAAAGGATCCCTTCAGTTCTGAAAACAGTGAAGAGAAACAACTTTGCAGAGTGGAGGGTCCTCCCCGACCCGGGGATGGAGCGGGTAGGTGTGAGGCCCGTATCAACCAGAAGGTGGCGCTAAAGTAACGCCCGGAGATCCCGGCGGCAGCTAGGTCTCCCGGCGTGAAGTTGGCTTTGCTGAGCCCCGCCCCACACCGGTCCCGCACACTTTGAAGATGAGGCTTTTCCTCCCGTGGCTGCTGAACCTGAGCCTCCTGCAGCCTCTGCAAATTCATCCATTCCCAAGTTCTCGTCCTCTCCATTAATTACTTCTTGCGTTTAACAAACATCGACTATGTTCCTGCCGTGGGCCTCATCCAGAGCCATTGCATAGTGACACTAGGAGCTCAGGCTGAGTGCTCGCTATGTGCTGGGCACAGCGAGAACTTTACACGGGTTGTCTTAGTCCATAAACTCCCCATAAGGCGCCATCTTTTATAATACCCATTTTACGGATGAAGCTTAGAATCAAATGACTTGCTAAGGTCTCGAGAGTCAGAGCTGGTATTTAGACCTAAGTAGATTGATTCAAAAGCCTGTTATTTTTACCCATTTAATGAGTAGAAAAACAGGCACTGGGGAGCTGGGGGTGTAAACTCACGCCTATAGGGAGAGAGAGGCCAGCCAGGATCCACTGGGTGGCAGTTGCTAGGGCAAAATGGAGGCTCTGCCCATCTCTGGAGAGCTATGTCCCTCAGCGCCTTCCAATGGCTGCCTGGCAGGAATGAGGATTGTATATTGGTGGGAATCTGGATTTTTATGTGAAATCTCTCAATGTTTAAATGTTATCAATTCCAGAAATTAAAAATAACTCAGAGACAGCCCAAGAAAGCATGTCACTGAGGGTTGGGCTTAAGAGACTGAAAACTTTATCATGCCTCCCTGTTGTTTTTTACATGGGGAGACTGAGGCCCTGGAAAGATCTAGAGCTGGCTCAGGCAACATGTCCTAGGTAGGTTGTTTCCTAATAGGTGGCAGCCAGGAGGAGCCCCTGGGGGCTTAGGCTCTACCCCATGCAACCCAGGTGAACAGGGCCCAAGGCACTGAAGCTCTAGGACTGAGGGACTTGCCTTGGAATGGGCAGAGCTGGGGACAGCTCTCCTCCTAATTCCATGACCATCCCCCAAACCCTAGTCCTGGGGCCCCGGCTACAGGTATGGTCACCTCATGTGATTCAGACTTTAGACCCTAAGGTTGATTCCTTGGGCAGCAGAAGTTATTAAAGACTTCCCCGGAGTATTTATTTCCCCCAGAGTGAGTCTGGCACACAAAATGACAAAGCCACCTGCAGAGTTGGGGAGATGTGGGTTATTTTGGTTTGTTTTGTTTTGAGACAGAGTATTACTCTGTGGCCCTAGGCATAATGCCATGGCATCATCATAGCTCACACTAGCCTCAACTCTTGGGCTCAAGAGACCTTCTTGCCTCAGCCTCCCAACTATCTGGGACTAATTACAGATGTGTGCCATCATGGCTGGCTAATCTATCTTTTTTTTTTTCTTTTCTTTCTTTCCTTCCTTCCTTCCTTCCTTCCTTCCTTCCTTCCTTCCTTCCTTCCTTCCTTCCTTCTTTCCTTCCTCCCTCCCTCCTCCCACCCTCCCTTCCTTCTTTTCTCTTCCACTCTCTCTGTTTTATTTGGTAGAGACAGGTCTTGGTCTTGCTCAGGCTCATCTTGAACTACTGAACTCAAGGATCATCCTGCCTCGACCTCCCAGAATGCTAGGATTACAGCATGAGCTACCCCCTGGCCAAGATGTAGTTTTAGAACACAAAGAAAACAAAACAAAACAACCTACCCTTGCTATGGTCCTGAAGTCTGGGGCATTGGGAAAATTCTGGAGGGGGCTTCGCTGGGATGAGCAGTGCTATTAAGGCACTGTGAAGGCAAGTCAGTGAGCATCCTTTGCCCAGACACAGGGGCCAGTGGGCAGGGTGAGGGCGCTCCTCCACTCCTATGCCCCCTCCTTTCCCTGGGGCTCCTCACTTCCTGGCACATGCTGCTGGGCTTTGGCACCCAGCTAGTTCCCAGCCTCCTTCTCACTCCAGGGCACTCTCCCATCCTCTGCAGCATCTACCTGCACCCTAGCCATCTCCTTTCCCAGTCTCCCCTTGTTCTCTTTAGAACAAGTCTTATTGTTCTGCTAATTATAAAAGTCATACTGGCTCATTGCACCCCCATCCAAATAATAAACAGGAACAGGGAAATACAACCACCTGTAAGGTTCCCACCCCCTACCAACCACCAGGTATGGGTCCTTCCAGACTTGTTTTCTGTGCCAAAGATATTTTTTAAACTTAGGCTATTATTACCAGCACTATTTTGCAAGCAGCCTTGTTTGCTTAGCAGTGCATGCCAGACATCTCTCCAAGCCAATAAATGGAGACGGACAACATGCTTTTTAATTGCTGCATGGAATTCCATGGCAGGGCTGGGCACAGTCCTCACGTGAGGACTCCCATAGTGCTTCTCATTTCCTTTTCCTTGTGACTCTCCCTCGGGTGCCTCCTCTGCTCTCCCTCTCTCCCTCCCTCTCTCCTTTCCTACCTCCTATTTTCCTTCCTCTCCTGTCACCCTCCTGTCCTCCCCTGCCTCCATCCCCAGGATCCCCACCCTGGTGTCGCCTGTCTTCTCCCCTTCCCATGTGCCCTCTCTGCCCCCTTCATTCCCTCCCCACTCTGTGCCCCTCCTGGGGGTGGGGGTCGGTGTTTAACACCCGCTCATATCAGACATGTGCCGTCTCATTAGCGTGCCTGTCCCCCCAAGTGAGGCAGGCAGGAGACACAGTAGCAGTGAGAGGCCTAATTGAATGTAACTAATTATTCACTCCCTTAAATGGGCCTGGGAGGGACAGAATTACTCACTCTGAACTGGGGAGACAGGGAACTGGCCGGCTGGCAAACAAATCCTGGGGCCTGTGGAGAGGGCTCTCCTCGGAATACTAATGAGGGCTGGAGTGATGGGATAAAATCAGGGACAGAGACGCCTCTCCCCGCCCCCTCCTGCTCATCCGGGAAATGGGGGTCCAGAGGAGAAACGAATCCTTATGAGAATCTAATTGGAGGGCCCCACGGAAGGGTTAATGTGTGCAGGGGGTAGGGGATGAAAGCTGAGCCTGGGGCTTGAGGAAGGCAGGGGGTTAATGTTTAGTAAGGAGAGAGGCAGGAGGGTACAGTGGGCAGCTGAAGGGAACCCCAGACCTACCTACAGCTGAGAGGACCCAGCTGACTTCCAGGAGGAAGCCCCTCTACTCCCAAGCACTACTGAGTGCCAGGCCCTGTGCTAAAGCTCAGATGCCTAAAATCTTCACTCTATCCTCAGTGGCTGGGCCGCACTGCTTATTCCTCAGAGAGTGGAAGTGGCTCATTCATCTGAGGCCAGGCAGCACGAGTGGGGCAGCGCTGGAGCACAGTTCTGTCTAGCTGCAAAGCTTGAGTTCCCAACCCCTAGAATTACCCGGGCCTCATCCCAGACCAAGTAAATAACACTTCCGTGGGGGCAGGATGTGATGGGAGTAGTCTAGGCATCATTATTTTTTTCTTTTTTTAGAGCATCCCTAGTGATTCTGACATTCAAACAGGACAGAGAACCTGTGGTTTAGGCTTTATTTCCTTGTTTGAGTCTCTGTTCCTGCTTCTCATGGTGGCATCCATTCTTCTTCAGAGCCTACCTGTCCCAAATGATCTCTAAGCCCTAACCTTACCCATGACACTGGTTTCCTGACATCTGGGAGCACGGAAGTGGTAGCAGGAGGCTCTGTGAGGAATAGGATGGGGAGGGCCTGATGGCCATGGAGGTGGGCTGGCTGTGGCCCCCGGGGCCTTTGGGCTGCACCATTCCGAACTGCTCCTGGGGATCAGAAATGAGAGGTCAAAATAGGGAAAGAGGGAAAGGGGTGAACAGGCTAGGGAGAGATGCAGAGTGTGGAGAGATTGTGTGTGTGTGTGTGTGTATGCCGGGAATGGTAGGTATGAATGGGTATAGTGATCAGGATTCTAGATGCCATTTATGTGCCAGGCACTTTTTTCACATTATCTTGGCAGCAAGCCTTTGACTGAGTATGGTTATCCTTGCAGCTGAGTAAGGTGTGGCTCAGAGAGGTTGAGTAAGTAGCTCAAGGCCTCACAGCAGAGCTAGTATCCAATTTTTGGCTCTCCTTAATTCCAAATCCCATGCTCCTTTTCCCTACACTGCTTTGGTTCTGCTATTGCGCTTGGCTTGTGATTGCTCTAGCAGGTGTTGGTGTGGGCGTGCTACTATTCTGTGTGTGTGTGCATGCTTGCTACATGTGCGTGTCCGTGTGTGTATGTGTGTGTGTTCTCTTCCTGGAAGGAGCCAGCTGTCGGCAAGCCTTCCACTCCACCCAGCATACTGCTTCCTGCTGACCAGTGAGGAAGGAGGGGCACTCATCCTTGCTTCTTGCTCCTGACCCCTACCTAGCTCCTGTGCCACTCTGATGGTGTCTGCCTCTCCTGTAGCTGGAGACTGAGGAGGGGCAAGGCAAGGCAGGCTGTGATGCCAGCCAAGTGACAGATAGCCTTGTTGTAACAAAGGTGGAGAGAGAACTCTCTCTGCTTCTAGGGCAGGGCAATTCCCCCTTTTCCAGGTTTTCAAGCTGCCCCCCTCCACCACCTCCAGTGAAGGTGGCAAGGAGAGATAGATGGTCACCTGTCACACTCACCCTCTCAGCTCCCCCATCTCAAGTGCAGGGGACTTCATGGGAGCTTCACAGAGGGGCGGCAAATTTATGAGCCCAAGACCGATTCCCCGATCACCTCGCTGGCACATCCATCTTTCCAGAGCCAGGGATGAAATGAAATTATTGTGAAATAAATCTGTACAGATGATCAAGGGACTGGCAGTGTGGGGGGCGGAAAGGAGTGTGAGCTGGAAGCCGGGGCTCAAGTGGGAGGGCCATTGCCACTCCCTTGGCTGAGATCCAGAGAGGGGACTCTACTGACTTTCTCTCTCAGAGGTCTTTGGTGGGGTTTGAGGGGGTCTTCTGTCTATGGCCTCCAATTCTTCTCCTGCCCATTAGGACTCTTACCTAAAATGCTGTAGGCAGGATCCTCCAGCTTGTGATGGGGATTTGTGTCACCTGTGTCACCTTCTAGATACTCAGGGTCAGAGAGTGAAGTGGGGTAGCTGGATCTGCTAGGGGAGGCTGGAGGTGCAGGCAGAGTCAGAGTCAAGACTGAGGTCCTAGGTGATGCTTTCCACATTAAATCATCCACCTAGAAGCCTGTGCCAGGTGTTAACTCCTTAATTTCTGGGAATGAAAGGAGGGGCAGGAAAGGGATCAGTGTTGAGGCTACTCAGAGAGCTTGGGGGCAACACCAATTTGCCAGTGGGTTTGGAAGTAGTTCAGTATTTTACCACCCTCTATAGTGGGACTACTCTAACTGAATGCCAATCTTGAAGCAGGGCAAGAGTTGGAGCAGTTGGCCCTGAAAAAGCCCCCAAAGTGCCTTCAGCAATGTCTGGGTCCCTTCTCCATAGACCCTGCATGATGGCTGGGCCTTGGGCTGTGGAATCAGGGGATGGGCCCAGAGCTGAAGGGTCAAATCCAGAGTGCTGGAGCCTTTCTGTCTCCCCTCCTACCTCAGCCAGCTCTCAGGGGACCCCCTCCACCCTGAGCACTGAGCTGGAAGTGGATGCAGCCAGCCGGTTGGATGTAATCATTCGGCCTCCTGAGCAAGCCAGCCCTCGCCACAGGAAGATGACGGGGTCCCTTGAGTAGTCCAGGGTCTGATGGGGCCACTGGCCCTCCCCAGCCCACCCTGGTCTTGTCCCAGGACCCCTCCCCCTCCTCTTCCCAGAAAGGTGCACAGTGGCTTTGGGGGATGGAGAGGGCTGGGACAGCCTGACCACCAGCACACATCCCTGTTGTAGGCTGGGAGTGGATTGGGGTGTCTGAGTGCAGCCCCAGGCTCACATAAGTTGGGGAGGAGGTGGGGACCAGACACAGATTGCTCTAGAAATGAGATTTGCCTTGTTATCTGTGCTCACTCAGGCCCAGGGCCTTGGGCATTAACCAGTCCATCCCCGGAGTTAAGAAGGGGGGCACTGGGAGGAGGGGGCGGGGAGCTGAAGCCCAGGCTGGGTGGGGCTACTGCACCTGCTAGTGTGTGTGTGTGTCCCTGGGTGGTCTGGATTGGTAGGTTTTGTCTCTAAAAGTGTACATGTGCTTTCCTGCTTAGCGTGGATGTCCTTTGGAAGCCTATGTAAATGCTTCGCCTCCTGCTCATGGTGTTGATGTTTCTCTTGAGTGTGTAGCTGGAATTCATATGAACGTGTCTATTTCTTGACTGATCCGTGTGTGTATGTGTGCATGTGTGCGAGCACCCACACAGGCCTGACGGTTTCGTTTGCACATGCCCCATTCATGCCCAGCCCACTCTGAAGGCTGCAGGTCCAGAAGCTGCCTTCTGGACAGAGCCTGGTGGGCAAGGTGGCAGGCTGGTCTGCACTCAGGGGCGGTGAGGGGGTTCCGGGCATCTTCCAGAGGCGCTGGCCTGGCAGGAGACAAAGGGGCAATCAGTTGAGAGGCCACTAGAGCACTGCTGATTGAGGAAGAGGAATTAGCAAGGCACCTCAGGGATGCTGCAGGGGGCAGAGGGGCCCTGACGCCCTGATTAGGAAGGGAACAGGTGCAGGGGGACTTTCCTGAGCTGCAGGAGGGCAGGCGGCCCAGAGTTGGAGGGGGAAGAGGGGGATGCCCAAGGATGGGACAGGCACAAAGTGGAGCAGGGCCTGAGGCTGAGGACACAGACCAATGGCTTGGAGGGAGAGGAGCAGCGAGGGGTCCTGGGGAAGAAGGTGACAGTGTGCAGAGCAGATATTATCATCATTCTAAAGGGGATCCACTGTCACCTATCATCCACTCCCACTTACCTGGAGCTGCCTGTTGGGCTTCCAGAGGGCTAAGTACCTGCCCTGTAGTCCCAACTACACGTCTGTAGGTGAGTTTTATCATCAGCCAGGCTCCCACAGGAGGAAGTGGATGCCCTGAGAGGTAAGGTGATTTGATCAAGGTCACACAGCTATGAATTTGGTTCTGCTCAGCATCAGAGTCCTCATTTTAACCCCTGTGCCACCTTGCCACTCCGCAGGCCCCTGCTGCACTGCCAGTGGGGGGAAATTACAGGAAGGCAGATTGGGGTACAGAGAAAGAGGAATTTATAAACCCGTCTGACCAACAGAGCAGACTGACCTAGAAAGTGGTGAAATGTCCATCACTGGAGGTTATGCAAGGAATGGCTCAGGAGGAAAGGGGCTCCTTGCTGGATAGGAGGTTGGATTCCATTCTCTCCATCACCATAACATGGACTTGAGTCAGAGCCCCTGGGTTTAAATCTCGGTTCTAATGTTTACTCACTGCATGACCTTTGGCAACTTGCTCTTTGACCTTTGGCTTCCTCTCTGTACTGCAGTTTTCTCATCTGTAAAATGGAAGGGGCCTGAGGATTGAATGGTGATACTCGTAACGTACTAAGAACAGTCCTGGCACAGAGCAAGTGCTCCATAAGTTCTAGCACGTTAGGTCAGCTGGGGCAGAATGGGAACGGATCGGGCGTGGAGGGTTAGAGAGTGCTGGGGGAAGAGGTGGGACTTGGGATGAGCAGAAAGCAAGGGGCAAAGCAGGTGTTTGGCTCTGAGGTTTGAGGAGTGAGTGGGAGTTTAGGAGACATCCTGAAGCTATTCAGGCCCAGCCCCCTCTGTGTCAGCCCAGATCTCAACATCTCTCACAAAGGCCATTGCTCCAGCCTCCACCCTGCTTTCCTGCCCAGTCTCTCTTTCTCCAGTCCATTTGCTGTCCCCTTTAATTTGATCACATCACTCCCCTCCCTTGCAGCCTTTGATGGCTCCCCTTGGCCTGTGGAAATGGTTTTCAAAGTACACTGGGAGAATCCCCTGGAGGTTGGAGGACAACCTTGGGTGGCACATGATCTGGGTCCCCAGGGGACGTTGTGGTTTTCTTTTAATGCCAAAGGGGACGCTGGTTTGTCTTTCACACCTCTTGCCAAAGGGTGGTCAGTCAGACTCAAAGCAATCAGCAAACAACCATATCTAGTTAGAACACAATAATACTGATTTGTTTTAAAATTTGATTTCTCCAACCATTTCTTCTTCTCAAAACACTTTCTCCTCTGGGCTCCTCACTGCCACATTTACTTGTTTGCCATCCTGCTTCACTGGCTGCTCCCCCCAAGACACCTATTTTGCTTTTTCCTTGGCGATTGGCCCTCTCAATACAAGTGCACTGTCAGGTTCTGCTTCAAGCCCCTTCTTGTCAGGGACTGTATCTAGTTATGGCCTTAAACACCACCACTGATTCCCAAACGCTTTTCTCCAGACTCAGATAAATTTCCAGCTGCCTTCTTGACATTTCTATTTGGACAGCCAACAGGTACCTCTAGCCTACAAGTCCTAAATGGAGCCTTGTACTACTCCACACCTCTGCCTCTCCTCCAGCCTGTTTTGGTAGATGGTCAAACATCTAGGAATTACCTTTGGCTCCTGTCCTTTGCCTTTTCCATGGAGTCCATCAGCCATACCTGTCAACTTGACCTGCAAGACATATTCTGAAATAGCCTCTTCCCTTCATCTCTTCATGCCCTGGTCCAAGCTAGCATCATCCCTCCATCAACCTCTCTGCTGGTCTTGCTGCTTCCACCTTGCACCCCCCCAATCTGCACACAGCAGACAGTGGGGCTTTTAAAAGCATTAATCAGATTACATCACTCCACTGCTTAAAAATCTCCAAGCACATTCCCTGTACTTACAACAAATCCAAGACCTTTGCTCTGGTTTACGAGGCCCTGTGTAGCTGGGATCATTTTCTGTCTGTTTCTCCTGTCCCACCCCGATGACTCTCTCCCTGGTCCATGCTGCTTCTGTCACATTGCCCCCTTTTTGTCCTTGAACATACTGAGCTCAGTGCTACCTTATTCCCTCTGCCCAGAATTTCTCCCCATGATCTTTGCACACTCAGCACCTTCTCTTCCTTTAGCTGTCTGCTTGAGGGTTGCTTCTTGGAGAGTCCTTCCCTGACTATCTAACGATAAAGTCACCGCCAGACACTACCGCATCTGTCTCTCCTTGTTCTTTGCAGAACATGACATTTTTATTTGTTTTCTTTCTTTGGTTTTTGCTTTCCTCCATGTAATTATAAACTCTGTGTAAGCAGAAATGTTATCTCTCTCATTGCTGCATTTTCAGTGCCAAGAATGGTGCCTGGGTCACAGAAGATGATTATTAAGTATTTGTTGATTAAATTAATGAATTGCATTTAGT
Source organism: Arctocebus calabarensis (assembly GCA_963573935.1). NCBI lineage: Eukaryota > Metazoa > Chordata > Mammalia > Primates > Lorisidae > Arctocebus > Arctocebus calabarensis. The sequence goes on from CAUYON010181934.1 coordinate 37,079, forward strand.
TTTATAATTACCTTTGCGATATGACAGGTGTCACTTTTTTTTCCATCTTAGATAATAATAGAAGGTTTCCTTTTAAAAGTAAAGCAGAAAAGATCTGATAATAGATCTGTATCCAGAATACATAAGGAACACTTACATCACAATGATAAAAAGACAAATACAATTAAAAAAACATGTGAAAGATCTGAATAGACATTTATCCAAAGAAGACATACAGATTACCAATAAGCACAAGAAAAGATGCTCAGCATCATTAGTCATTAGGGAAATGCAAATCAAAACCACAGAGATACCACTTTAGACTACAATTTCGCTTTGCTAGAATGGCTGAAATAACAGGCATTGCCAACGATGTGGAGAAATTGGAATGGTCATACATTGCTGGTGGAATCGTAAAATGGTGCAGCCACTTTGGAAATAGTTCAGCAATTCTTCAAAAAGTTAAACATGGGGTTACCATATGATCCTGCAATTCTCCTCCTGGGTATAAACCCAAGAGAAGTGAAAACATATGTTCATACAAAAACTTGTACGTGCACGAAAATTGATGGCAACATTATTTAAAATAGTCAAAAATAGAAATAACTCAAATGTCTATCAACTGCTGAATGGCTAAACAGACGGGGATGTGGTAATGGAATATTACTTGGCAAGAAGCAGGAATGAAGTGCTGACATATGCAGCAATGGGGATGGATCTTGAGAATGGCACTAATTGAGAAGCCAGTCCCCACAGGGCATGTAGTGTGTGATCCCATTTACAGGAAATGTCCAGAATGGGCAAATCCATGGAAATAAAAAAAGATCAGTGGTTTCCAGGGGCTGAGGGTAGAGGAGAATGAGAAGCAATGGGTCATGGGTACAGGATTTCATTTTGGGGTGATGATAAATATTCTGAAATTATTATAATGGTGATGGTTGTGCAACTCTGTGAAGATACTGAAAACTATTGAATTGTGCATTTTCAAAGGGTGACTATTAAGCTTTGTGAATTATATCGCAATAAAGCTGTTCTAAAAAATAAAGTGAAATAATGATAATTTGAAGAAAAAGGCCAACAGCAGTACAGGGACACATGGATCTTGGGTAAAGTCATGGAAGAGGAATGTGAATGTTTGACATTGGCTTATAGGCTTATAAAGATAAATTCTAGACATCCTGGTTTAGCATTCAAGGCCTATGCTTAACTCAGCTTCGTGCCCTGCTCTTCTGAATGTGGCCACACTGGTCGGCTCTTTATTTCTGAAACATTTAGGGAGCTTTCAAGCTGCTTTGTCTTTGCAAATCTTGGCCCTGCCTGGGTTGCGTTTTCTATGTTTCTACACTTGGTTTAATTCAACCTAGTCAATATAGGTGGGCTTGCTAGGGGAGGGGACGTGTGCCAGGCATTGTGCTTGGTGGTAGTGAGAGAGTACAGAGAAGCGAGGCAGACGTGATCTGGGCTCCCAGACACCATGGGGGAGACAGATGAGGACACTGGCCCACCCAAGGCAGTTCTGGGTTGAGGGATTGGAACAGCAGCAGGAGAACCTAACCCAGCCTGAGGGACCAGGGAAGTCTTCCCCATAAAGCTGTTTGAGCTGAGGACTTAGCCAAAGAATAGGGGGGTGTGTTGCAGACAGAAGGAGTCTGGGTGAAGGCCTCAAGACAGCAGGGCAGGTTGGGCCAACCATCAGAAGGTGGGCGTGGCCTTAACACAGCCTAGAAAGTGGGAAGTGGTAAGAACCGATTCTACAGTGAAAGACGGAACCTCCCAACCAGGGCACTTGCGGGCCATGCCAAGTACAGGTGTTTGCGGAGCTCAATTAGATTCCAGCATTATGGCTATTTTTTTCTTCATCTTACTGATCCTTCCTGCTGTTAGACCTCTATCTATTTATTGTCTCCTCCCTTGCCAGAGAGGACAAGGACTTTGTGCTGTTTACTGTTGTGTCCCAATAGCTAGAAAAGGGCCCAACTCATGTAGACACTCAATAAATACTTAACTGAATGCGTGGCTTCACCTGCCTGTCTCCTCTGCGTAACTGACTTATTTAAAGTCAGGGAGCTGTTGGATTCATCATTGTGTCCCATGGGCCCAGCACAGAGCTTGGCATACACATGCTGCTTAATAAATATTTAAAAAAGGAAAGAATGAATAAATGTCTTCCCCAATGTGTTCTGAATTCCTGAAAGGCAGGGATGATAACCCAGTTTATGTCCCCAGTGCCCAACACGTGGCCTGGCAGAAAGCAGACACTCAATAAATGTTTGCTGAAGAAGTGGTAGTGGGAGCTAAAACAAGCACATTCTGGCTGCATGCTGCGGTTCTTGGGCATACAGGGAGAGGAGAGGCCTAGTTGTCAAAGGGCCTTTGGACCCTGGAGTCACGTGTGGACATGATCAGTCTGGATGTGTGGGGCTGCCAGGGAAACCAGGAGCACCAAGAAGGGCTTCCCCTGGGGTCAGGGACCCTGCCTCAGTGCATCAGTCCACTAGCCCCGCCCTTTTCTGTAACTGGCAGGCAGTTCCACCAATGAGGTGTGGGTGCAGCTGGGGTGGCGTGGGATGGGACAGATGGTGGGAGACAAGGAAACCCCCATGTTCTCTTCCATCTGTTACATTTAATTGACTTCCCGCAGAAAGAAAAAAAAAATAAACCAGTTGCAAGGATGAAATTGCTAATTAAAAGGCCCTCTGATTAGATAGACAAATATTTACCAATTATGCCTGACCCAGTCTATCCCTCTCATGTCTGCAAACTCCCCGCTCGGCACCATGGCCACAGCATACCCAGCTGGTGGCTCTTTCACCAATCGCTCTCCTGGGGCTTATACTGGCCGCGGGTGAAACAGGATAGGAGAGAGGCAAATACTGGCAAATAGTCATTCAACAAACACTCATGACACCAATTGTGTGTTCAGGTGCAGTGCTGGGCCCCAGGAAGCCCAAACAGAATTTCTATGGACAGTTTTTCAGGATGTGTGCTGCACCTCCAGTTGAGGGGCTCCACTTGTCAACGTGGGATCCTTAAACCAGATAAGGAAGATTTTTTTTCTTTCTTTTTTTTTTTCTTTTGCACAATGGACCTTTAGCTTGCCAAGCTGAATCCCGAGGATTGTGCCTGCTTAGAGGGGCACAATTCTAATTCACACAGAATGGACAGCTCTACAGATGTGAATATAGTTCAGTTCCTGATCTTTCAGGGCTCTTGAGATAATGGGGGAGAAAAACACGACCGTGATGAATACACATTCATTTAACAAACATTTGTTTGCCAAGCACCGTGCTAGGGGTTGGAGGAGAGAGAGATGAGTAATACACTTTTCCAGTCCTCCAAGAGCCCAATCTACTTGGAAGACATGGATATAAATACCTGGGGGCGCCCTTTCTTTTTTTTCCTTTCCTTCCTTCCTTCTAATAATCTTTAGGAATACCTGGGAGGTAAGAATAATAGCTCTGGACTCAACCACTGGCTCTACCACCTGTCTGGGTGACCTTAGGCAAGTTACCTCACCTCTCTGTGCCTCAGGTTTCCTCTCTATAAATGGAAGATAATAGTGGTAAGTGGTTATTAGAATGATTAAATGAGGTAATACATACAACTCATGCTTGACACATAGCGAGTGCTCAATAAGGTTAGCTATTGTGTGTGTTAGACCTCTATCTATTTATTGTCTCCTCCCTTGCCAGAGAGGACAAGGACTTTGTGCTGTTTACTGTTGTGTCCCAATAGCATGATGGCCATGCTGGGACAGTGAGGTTAGATTTCCAGGACCTGTGGGCAGGCCTGTGAGAGCCTGGCCCTCAGAGACCTGGGAGTCCGTTCCTGGAGCAAAGGGTCATCATCCAGGCTTACTACTCTGCATGTCCATTTCCCAGGGCAGGGCATTGAATGGCAGGACTAGAGACAGAAGCAGGAAAGAGCAACCTGAGGCTTCTCGTACAGGCCCAGGTTGGGGTAGAAGACAGCTGGAATGGCTCATCCTTGAGGGGTGACTTGAGAGCCCTGTCTGTCTGTCATGTACCCACTATCCATTTGGTCTCTCCCTAAGCCTTGGTTTCCCCACTTGTAAGATGGGAAGAAAAAGAACCAGACAGTATTGGGGTCCAGCCCTTGTTTCCTTTCTCCCATTCCCAAATGACAGACAACATGCATTGCATGCTCACTACATGCCAAGTCCTAGGCTAAGTCTGCTACATGTGGCATCTCATTTAAGTCTCCCAAGAATCCAAGAAGCAGGCACCTTTATTGTCATGCCCACTTTACAGATGAGGAAACAGAGACCTTCGAGAAGTAAACTGTCAAGTTCACCTAGCATGGAATGATAGAGCCAGCTGCCAAATCCAGGCCTGGCTGACATTGAAACTTGGGATGCCAGTAACTCTGCCCTGCTGCTGGCCACTCCTGCCAGGTTCTCTGGGACAGGCCTCTCTCTGTGCCACATCCCCAGGGAATATTCTGCCACTCCCTGTCCCTTTCTTGGGCCCATACCATGAAAGCCTCATGCACAGCCTTCTTCTCTAGAGGGATATATATTATCTAAATTTGATAAGACAACTTAATTTCACTCCGTGTCTGTTACTGGTGATAAAACCAGGAGACTTTTATGACCCAGCGTCCTCAGCAAGATTGTCAGGAACTTATTATACAAGGTCTAACTGGATTTCTCTCTGCAGATGGCTGGGAGCCATGGGTTGGAACGTAATTTGGCAACACATTTGGGGAAATAAATGCAAAATGCTTGTTCCAGAGACTTAGATAAGGCAGCAGGCCTCCAAGCTCCCCAAGAATCGGATCTGCCTTTCCCTGTCCCTGAAGGGCGATTTGGGGAGGATTTGTCCTGCTGGGAGAGGAGGGGATGGTGGGCTCTATCTTCCAATCCCTTCATCCTTCTCACCCCAGGGAAGGAATGTGGAGGTGCCTGAGACTTGGGGTTCAGCAACAGCAATTCCTGGAATATTAGCAATTCAGTGTAGATGTGGGGGTAAGGGAGGAGAGGGAATGGGGGTAAGGATGTGAGGCTTGTGCGGATTGAAAAAGGGGTGAAAGGTGAATCAAAAGAGGGGGAACTTGATGGGTCTTCACTTCTGCCCTGGATCTCCTCACTCTTCCTGTGCTGAGATGCATGGGCCTTCCCCAAACATGCTTCCAGGGCCAGTGTGGACCCTTTAGACAGGCCCCCAAATGGACTTCATCCCTTGGATGTGGGGTTCACATTCAGATTCAACCCTCATACTTGGGCTGACAGATGCCCCAAGATTTTGAGGTTCATTGTCAGTGCACCCCAAATTCAGAGCTCATCTCAAATTCTGGTATCTCCTAGGCTTGGGCTCACAGATGGATTTAGGAGTTCATCTCAGTTTTGACAGTATCAAATGCAGATCTTCGCAACCAGATTCAGCCCCAAGTTCAGAATTCACTCTCTAGTTATAGGCATCCCCTAGACCTGTGCTTACACACAGGTGCAACCACACATTCAGACATTTTCTCAAGCTAGACTCTCAGCACGCAAACCCCTAGCCTTGGACCTGAGGTTGCCCCCAGATTCCAGCATCTGCCTAAGCAAGCTCACACTGAGGCTTGAGGGTCTGGCTCCTGCCAGGTGCAGGGAAGCTGCATCATTGCCATTGACCTGGCAAGTTTGAGATCTGCCCTGGCCCTCACCCACCTGTCCTGAGAGTTTAAGCTGTCTTTCCACTGGGCCAGGGAGGCAGCCAAGATACTTTCATCTGTCACCTGGCTCCCTGATGTCTATTTATCTCCCCTACAGTAGAGCTGGTACTCCATTAAGGCAAGTTTGTTTCATCTTTTCAGCCCTCTTTCCCTCTTCTTCCATGTAAATCCTCATCCCAGTTGGGTCCAGTTTTTAGAGGGAAGCAGGTAACATTTACTGAGTGTCATCTGCATGTCAGGACCTGGCATGGCTGCAGGTGAACCCTCACCATCATCCTTCAGACTACATTTTTATTATATTCATTTCATAGAAGAGGAAACAAAGGCACAGAAAGGTTAAGTCACTTGTCCAAAGGTGCACAGCCCAGAAGGGTAGGAGCCTTGTCTCTGCCAGGACTCTACCCCAGGCCTTGGGAATTCCCTCACAATTGGAGGCTTAGGAGGGCTGTTGCCTATGTGGAAGGCTGGGTATTGTTGTGGAATCTAAGTTTGTATTGTTTCTAGACTGGTGAAATGAATTATTTGCAGTAGACAGGAGGATGGAGGTGGCGGCATGAGAGTGGAGGACGTTGGCTGCCAAGGCTAGTCACTTGGATGGAGGAGCTGGCCTTTGCTAGGAGACAGTTATCACTGGGCTCAATCCCAGCCCGGGGGACCTAAGAGCAAACCAAGATTCAGCTCCTGTGCTATGGAGTTTGGAGTGGTGTCAGAAATCATTTTCACCCTGGAGAAGCCAGGAGCCCTATTCCATGAAGTCTGTGGGGCCTCTTGGTGGTCCTGCAGAAGGCAGCAGGTAGGCTGGAGCCTGCCTCTCTCCCCATCCTTGTCCTTGCATGTCCTGGAGAGGGTTGCAGGGGACCAGGAGGTGAGGCTGAGACCTGGACTCTAGGGCTGCAGTGAGGAGCACATGAGTGTTGGAACCACTTCTCAGCTGTGTGACCTCAGACAAATTATATGATCTCTCTGAGCCTCAGATACAATAATACTGACCTGTGGGGTTGTGAGGAAGATACATAGTTATTGTTGACCCAGGAAATGGTGCTTTATATAATATTATGGGGAGTTACTGTGCTTGCACCCTAAAAGGCAGGCCCTGAAAATGTCTCCAACAGGGGTAAAGCCCTCAGATTCCCTGGCTGAGAGTGATTTGATTTGATTATTTATTTGTTTGTTTGTATTGAGACAGAGCCTCAAGCTGTCACCCTGGATAGAGTGCGGTGGCATCATAGCTCACAGCAACCTCCAATTCCTGGGCTCAAGCGAGTCTCCTGCCTCTGCCTCTCAAGTAACTGGGACTACAGGCACCCGCCACAACGCCAACCCATTTTTTGGTTGCAACCGACATTGTTGTTTGGCGGGTCCAGGCTGGATTCGAACCCGCCAGCTCAGGTGTATGTGGCTGGTGCCTTAGCCTGTTGAGCCACAGGTGCCGAGCCATGATCTGATTTTTTAAAAAGAGAAACAAATAATATAATCCTCAAATGATTTCCCCTTTTGGCTCTAAAACAGAAATCTATTATCTTTATTTCCATCCCCCCTTTAAGCTAATTTGTGGAAAATTAAAACGGAGAACTTACTGAGGCTGGAGTTTTAATTGGATCTTGCCCGCCATCCACTCTAGGAGTCCCTGATTAGCTTCCTCCATTAAATCTTTCCTGCACCGTTTAGCCTGGTTCCCACCTTTGGTGAGGCCTGCGACCGGCAGGGCCGCCACAGGGCCCAGGTGACTGTCCACCAAAGAAAGGGAGCTTCAGCCTGGCCCCCCCCCCCCCATCTCCTCCTAGAGGCTTTGGAGTCAGAGGAGCCCAGGTTGGAATTTCTGATCTGTGCAAGGGCTCCTGCTGGGTGCGCCTGTTCCCTCTTCTGGAAACAGGTCGCCTCTGATTTTACCTGGCCAATCAAGGTATCAGCACATAAGTGTTTCTTTCCTCACCCCGCCTCCAACACCTTGCGGGGGAGGGGCGGGGGAATCCTAGGGAAGTAGGGCAGTCTCAGAGCCTCTTAGGTCCCAAGGGCGGAGCTTTCTCCTGCATCCAACAGTCATCCTGTGCCTGGCTAAAATGTGGCTTTCCTCACTTTCAAGGATTTGGGTGTTTCTTGAGCGCTTACTTCTTGCCAGACTTGCTCCTGCAGAGACTTACTTTGTAACAAGCCAGGGAGGAGGAGACTATTAGCTTTCCACGTTATAGTTGAAGAACCCGAGACTCAGAGAGGTTAAGTAACTTGCCCAAGGCCACACAGCTCGTTTTATGGGCAAGAGGGACGATTTGAATTCAGGTCTTCTGGCCCCGGAAGCCCGCACAACTGAGCCTCGGTTTCCTGATTTGGGATTAAAATGTGTTCGCCCTGAACTCCCTCAGACCCTAACTAACCCCGGGCTCCTTACCCAACCCCCAGCCCCCTACTCAATCCCCGGCTCCCTATCCACGGCAGCTAGTCTCGGTGGAGGGGGCTAGGGGATCGAATGGAAGAGAGGGGGCTGCGGCACCCCCACCACCCCACTCCACACACCCGAGGCCCAGCCGGGAGGCGGGATCCCTCCTCCGGCCCGCGGGGGGCCGCAATCAGCGCTAATCAGCCGCCGCTAATTATCCAGCCCGTGGGGAGGTGAGCGCGGCGGCGCCGGGAGGGGCCGCGGAGGAGGCGGACCCAGGTTTCATCCCTGCTCGCGCAGTGGGACGCTGGCGGCGCGCTCTTGCATCGCGGCCTCGGTTTCCCTGGCTACGCGTAGGGATGGGAGAAGGCAGTAGGGCTCTAGCTGAAAAGCGCGAGAAAGAACCCCGCCGCCTACCCCCAAGGAAGGTAGGGTGGCTACACGGTTTCTGCCTGGAGGTGAGCTCTGCCTGGTTTCCTGCTTTGAAACCTGGTTGTTAGGTAACTAATTTAATTGGTCTACCTCTCACTTTTCTTATCCATTAAAGGGATTGAGGTTAAAGTACTGACATCCGCTTAAATTGGTTGTTATGAAGATTCAATAAGGTACTTGGAACAGTTCCTGGCATATAGTAAGTGCTCAATAAATGGCAGCTTATGGTTAGGGAGCATTTTGCTTATATATCTCGGTTAATTCTCAGAAGAACTTGGTGAGGGAGGCATTATAACAGATGGGGAAACTGAGGCTCAGAGAGGAGAAACCCCTTGCTTTGTAGCACTGGCATTCATTCATCCTTTGATTTAGTCTGAGCATTTACTAAGCCCTTATGTGCTCTTAGCCCTTGCTGAAACAGACAGAAATAGTTTCCCCTTTGGGGGGCTTGGGTTCCAGCAGTTTGGTTCTCCAGGGAGGGACACTTCACCCCCTTATAGTAACTGAGGGGATATTAAGGGGGGCCCAGGTAATGGAAATCCTTGGGGTTCAGTGCCTAATGATCCCCCATCCTATAAACATCTCATGTAAATTTCATTCATAATTACACTGAAAGCTATCAAACTATCTAATTTAATTTCTCTGTGAAAATAAATAGCTAAAGTGGCCCTAGGTACCAGCATAAATACTTCAGGCAGAATGGTCGGAGATTGCAGCTTGCCGTAGGCCTGACCGGCTGCAGTGCCCACTTAATAAGTCCGTATTTATTGGGCCTGTGTCCCCCTTCGGAAGAGTCAGAATTCTGCTGACTCAGCCAGAAGGAGCAGAAAGCAATTGGGGCCATGGTGGTAATGTGGGGAGGAGGGGAGGGAGCACAGAGAAATATGCTGGGTAATTAATTATCCATCTTTGTACATCCATAACTTTTTATTAAACAAATATGCAAATGCTGCCTAACCGGTTGCCTTTGCTTGGGTCTGCCCCCAGGATGACTGTTAATCTGTGGCTGGGCCCGCAGGGAGGAGGTCTGTCTATAAAGTGGGCCAAGGCTGGGTTGGCCTCTCCTCTCTCACTTGCTATGGCTCCCCTGGTCCACTGGGTCCCGCGTCATTACTCCAAATTGCTTACCCAAGGCCAGTGGATTGTTCCTTCTTAATTTCACTCCTCAGCATTCCCATCTCTCTTCCTGGCTGCTAAGGTTCTGTGTCAGGCATCATCCTTTTGTTCCGGCTTCTGTCTACTTCTCCATCTTCATTTCCTATCCCTCTCTCTCTTGGCTGGAATGCCTCAGCTGTCCTAGCCTCTACCCAAGCTTGCTGTATCTCAGGACATTTGCACCAGCTGTTTCTCTGTCTGGAATGCTGTGTTCCCATGGCCAACTCTTTTTTTTCATTCCAGTTTCAACCACCCAGGTGAAACTGCCCCTTTTGCTTTGATGCTACCTTGCTTTACCATTTTTTATAGTAACTATTACTCTGATAATTTTCTTTTTTTTATTTATTAGTTTTTCAAGTTTATTTTTCTCTCCTACAAGAACGTAGATTCCAAGAGAGAACAGCTTTATGTTATTTACTGCTATAGCCCCAATGACGAGAACAGTACATGCAGTTGATCCCTGTTAAATATGCATTACCTGAATGAATGACTACAGAATAGAAGAGCTTCCTCATTCCTATTTGTGTCACCCTGTCACCCTCTTTTATTCACACCATTCAGGGTAGTCTTCTCAAAAGACTATCTATGACTGTCCATAGCACAAATCCAGGGCCAGGCACCGTGGCTCATGCCTGTAATCCCAGCACTTTAGGAGGCCTAGGCAGGAGGATTGGTTGAGGCCAGGAGTGTGAAGCTGCAGGATACTATGATCATGTCACTGCACTCTATTCTGGGTGACACAGTGGACACATTTTTTTTTTAATCTCTTAAAAAAATTAAAAATCATAAATCCTATTGTAGACAACCTTCCATGACTCCCTAGTTCTTTGGAATAATATCCAAGCTCCCTTCCCTGCCCCTTTATGACGTGGCCTCTGTTCACCTCTCCTGCTCCTTCTCTATCCAACACAGATCCCTTCAGCTCACATGCACATTGGCCTTCATACAATGCCCAGTCTTCCACATGATCCTTGCACAAATTACTCCAGTTACCACACTGTCTTCCATCCCCTTCTTGCTTGGCCAGTTCCACCTTGTCTTTTGTATCTCAGATCTGGCATCACCTCCTCCAGGAAGGCTTCCTACCTAATCTGCTTTGCCTTTCTCTGTCATAGCATTTTCTTTTTTTTTTTTTTTGAGTCAGAGTCTCACTCTGTTGCCCTCAGTAGAGTGTTATAGCACCACAGCTCACAGAAAACTCAAACTCTTGGGCTTAAGCAGTTTTCTTGCCTCAGCCTCCCAAATAGCTGGGACTACAGGCATCTGCCATAAAGCCCAGCTGTGTTTTGGTTGCAGTTGTCATTGTCATTCAGCAGGTCCAGGCCGGGCTTGAACCCGCCACCCTAGGTGTACGTGGCTAGTGCCCTTCCTCACTGAGCTATGAGCGCTGAGCCTGTCATAGCACTTTCTGGCTCACTTGCCTTCTTTCTTTTCTCTTTCCTTTCTAGATGGAGAGCTTTAGGAGGCCAGGGATGATATCCAGTTTCTCATCATTTAGGCAATAATCATCCCAACAATCATGGAATGTGAACTATTAATAGATTCTGGATTAAGAACATGGATCCCAGAGGCAGTTTGCCTGGATTCACATGCCAGCTCCACCATTCACTGTCTTAGTAGATAATCCTCTAAGAAGGCCCCCAGTGGAATTGTAGCATCTGGTATTCACGCCTTTGCCCCTCCCCACACACCTTCACTTTGAAGCAGACCTAGTGAACCCACTTCTAATAAATATAATACAGCAAAAGTAATGGGACACACTTACTTTTGAGATTAGGTGATAAAAAGACTGTGGCTTCCATCTTGGGCATCCTCTCTTGCTCACTGTTTATGAGAGAAGTCAATGCCATGTTGTAAGCTGTCCCAAGGAGAGGCCCACATGGCAAGGAATTTCTCTCCCCAGCATTCCCATCTCTTTTCCTGCCTGCAGCCAACAGGCACCCACCTAATCCACACCTGGATTTCTGGTCTCCAGAAACTGTGAGATAAGAAATGTTTATTGTCTTATGTTGCTTCTTAGCTTTGGGCTAATTTATTATATGGTAGATAACTAAAACTGAGTGATTATAGGCAAGTTAATTGATCTTTCTGTGCATAGATAACTAAAACTGAGTGATTATGGGCAAATTAATTGATCTTTCTGTGCATCATTTTCCATATCTATGAAAAGGGGTTAACAGCCAGGTGCGGTGTAATCCCAGCACTCTGAGAGGCTGAGGCAGGTGGATTGCCTGAGCTCACAGGTTCAAGACTGGCCTGAGCCAGAGCGAAAATAACTCTAAAAATAGTTGGGTGTTGGGGTGGGTGGCTGTAGTTCCAGCTACTTGGGAGGCTGAGGCAAGAGAATCACTTGAACTCAAGAGTCTACCAAGGGTGACAAAGTGAGCCTCTGTCTCAAAAAGAAAAAAAAACCAGAAATGGAGTTAACAGTGGTACCTATCTAGTGGGGTTGTTGTGAGGGTTAAATAAGTTAGTACATGTAAAGCACTCAGAACAGTGCCTGGTATACAGTAAGTGCTCTATAAGTGCAGCTATTATACCCAGAACCTCAGAGGTACTTAATAAGTGTTGAACAGATTGTAGCCCTAATTATATCATAACAACAACAAAAGGACTATAAACAAGGTGTATATTGACTGAGGTTCAGTGTTTTCATCTGCAAAATAATGACTAATAAATACTTACCTAAAAAAAATGTGTTGAGCAGAAGTAAACATGGTAAGAATAATAGTTGCATTTATTACTCTCTTGGCATGAAGTTTCAGCTTCTGGAGATGGCATACAAGGCCCTTTGTGATCCCTTGACCTCAACCTCATGGCTGTGGTGCTGGACAACATGTTCTGCCCACCACATCCCATTTCATCTTTTTTGTGGAGCTGTGATACAACATCCCTGTGAGGTAGGGACTGTTTTACAAAGGCAGAGAGACCTGGGTTCAGAGAGGTTAAGTAATTTGCCCAAGGTCACACAGAAAGAAGAAGGTTAAACTAAGATTTGAACCCAGGAACATCTGGTTTCTGGTTTAGCTTATCTGCATGTCCTCAGTGCCTCCCATGGGCCTGGCACAAAGTAGGAAGTGTGTACATGGCCACTGAATGACTGGCTGCCTGGATGAATTTTACCCCCACCCCTACATTTATCAGGTGAAAAGGCAACAACAAAGCTCATCCTACCAAAAGACTTTGGAGAGCAAGGCTCAACCCAGAGGACTGGCCTCCAATGGGGGCCTGGGCATTTGCCCAGTCACCCTGCTCAGTGGCCTGCTTTAATGGAGGAGGAGGAAGAGGCAGTGGAGCCGGCAGGGAGAGCTGCCCATTAGCCCTAATTAGCAGCCTGTCTGGAAAAGAGCTTGGGCAGAAATTAAGATGCTGTCAGTGGGTCCCAGCTGGGTCGTAGCAGAGTGGCAGCTGCAACATTTCCAGAGCTTGAGCTTGAAACATCCAGCTGGGAAGAGCTCTCTGCCTATTTCCACCTGGACCCAGCAGCCCCTGGGAGGCAACCAGACCCTCTCTCAGCCAGTGAGAGTGATCACCAAGACCCCCTCACGCACACAGAGCGCTCAGAAAGCCCCACACCTTGGTTATCTCCATGGGTCTCCCACAATACTGAAAGATGGCACATTTATGTCTTCTTTTTCTTTTTTTGGCAGCAGAAGAAACAGAGGCCTTGAGAGTTTTAACAGAGTGCTCAAGACCCATAATTATGAAGTGGCAGAGTTGGGGGAGCTCCTTGAGCCAGGACACTGAGCCCAAGGTTGGAAGGGGAAGCCTAGGAAGATCCTGACTACGTCTTGGGGTAAAGTCAGCAGGAGGACAGGGGACAGTGCCTGGACACCAAGTCCCCAATCATTGGCTCTATCCCCCCTCCCCAGGCAGGGCAGAGGCTCCAGTGCCACTTTCTAGGGGCAGGAGACCAGCCATGCAGTAGAGGTGGGCTTGGGGGAGGGGGAAGAGGGGCAGGAGAGCAGGAAAGCCAAGTGTCAGGAAGGACCCAGCCTGCCTCCAGAGCCTTCACTTCCTCTCTTAAAGTGCTAAGAATAAACAGGGATTTAAAATCAAACTAAAAATAAAAAAATCACAAAACCCTGAAGCTGCCCTCCAAGAAATCGATGGCAGTGATTTGTGTGGCAGACGCGCAGTGGGGAAGTCCTGGGGGACAGGGAACAAAGCCGAGTGGTGGGGGGTGGGCCAGGAAAGTGGAGGACTAGGAGGGCCTGCCTTGGGCTGTCCTTATTGTTATTTGTAATAATAACAGGTAAAGTGTTGAGGAGTTACTATGTACCAGATACTTGATGAGTGCTTTGTAGAGATTAACTCTTTAATCCTTGCAATTAACCTCGTAGGGGTGGGTCTATATCAGTCCTTGTTTTATGGTGGAAGAAATAGAGCCAGGAGGTGAAAAGGCTTATCCAGGTGAAGTAGTGAGATTTCACATCCAAATCTATCAACTTCTGGAAGCTTCTATGCATCTTGACCACACCAGACTGAAATGGGGGGATGCTGCCAGCTCTGAAGGAGTCCATGATTTTCACCTCAAAGAATGACTTAGGCATTTTCCTATGTATAGGTTTTAAAAGGAGAGAGAATAGAGAAAAGGTGGCTATAGTATTACCTGGGAGGCAGCAGGGAAGAATCACTTCCTGGAGGAAGCCTGGGCTCTCTTAAGAGACCAGCATCTGACCCATCACACACCAGGAGCCAGTGGGTCCTCTTTCATCCTCTTAGACCTTGACCAGAGGTTGGCAAAGTACCACCTATGGGCTGGCCCTTGCCTATTTTGTGAATAAAGTTTTATTGGTATACATTCACTTGTTTGCATGTTGTCTGGTCCAGCTTTCACACTACAATCACAAAGACAAGTACTTACCAAATAATGTATGGCTCTCAAAGGCAAAAATACAAAAAATTTGCTCACCCCTATCCTAGACAATATAATCACCTCCTTTAGATCTCAGAATTCTAGGATACCAGAGCTGACAGCATTCATATGGAATATATTGTCCAGCTGAGACACAGAGAAGGGAAGGGACTTACCCAAGGACACAAAGCAAATAGTGAAAGAATCCAGAAAAGAATCCTAGGCTCCTGCTCTAGGAAACTCTGACAGTTTGCATGTCACAATGCTTGTGGCTTCCAAATGTGTGCCCTGGGTGATCCCTGTATTGGATTTAGTAAATTGAGCTGTTACCTGCTGAGAAAGGTGGTTCCTCTTCGGCCTTCTTTCCATCTTCTGACTATATCAAACAGAAAGGTGGACTTGGCCTTTGAGTGTCTCTATCACTTCCTTAATACTCCGTAGACTTACTGTGTAATAAAGAGAGTGCAGGACTCAGGCTGAAGCCTTCAGCAGGCAGCATTATAGGTCAGGCATCAGTACCGCTGTTTAGTAAGCTTATTTTTAGACTCTCACTGTCCTGTGTTACTGTTTTTCCACTTAATGTACTGATGTGAGTTTTGCTTTCAAAATAAAATTAAGTATACAAAGGGAGTCGTTGGTGGAAGAAAAACATTAAGTCAATAATAGTCCGGGAGATACTTGGATAGGGCAGAAATCATAAATACTGCATTTGAATGGCTGAGATAGGGAAAACATGGGTCGATTCCATAATATTTCCAGAGCTGAAGTTCCAAGGTTCTGTGATTTAAGAGCAAAACGTGATTCAAAGTGGAGGTAGGACTGCTATCACTATGGTGCAGACTGGTCACTGCACAAGGCCATCAAGCCTTTGCCTGGATGACAAGTGACTTCGAATTCACGCAGAGATGTGCTATGGACCAACAGGGTCCCCAGAAACAGGTCCCTTAATCTCTGCTTTCTGACTTGAGGTACAAGTCATGGGGTGGGTTCATTTTGGAGGCAGCCCCGTGGCTAGCAGAGGTCAGAGACTAGAGGCTGCTGAGATGGGGTTGCTCCCTGTTGCCATCTGGTCACCCCTGCCTGCAGTGATGCTATTCCCATCCCAAGCTGCTGTGTGGCAATGCTGACCTTGGTGACCTGGGCTGACCTGGGTTCAGAGGCTGTGTACCACCACACATAGGAACCAGGTCCTGGGGGCAGATCAACCTGCGTTCAACAGCTGACTCTGCTGCGTTCTCATGGTAACTTTAGGAGATTTCCCCCATCTCTCTGAGCCTCAGTTTCCATAACTGTGAAATGGGGTCCCATAGAGGCTGAACTTGACTTCTAGGTTTGCTCTGAAGGTGTGGTGCGGGGGCTGGGGAGGTGAGTGACACAGAGTGGATGATGAATAATAACTGGCAGGTAGGCTGAGTTTTCCCCATCCTGAGTGGGACTCTCTGAGGGAGCACTCAGTGGTCAACTCTCCAAGAGGTCATGGCCAGGTCTGCACAAAGCTGGTGGCTGCCGAGGGGCTGGGCTGACTCTCAGAGCTGCTGCCAGGCCGAATTAATGGCGAAGGGCTCCCCCCGCCTCCAGGGAGCTACTGATGTTTTTATGGGCAGATCAGAGGTAGTAAGCTTTCCCTCCAGAACCTTGGGACATTCTAGAAAATTGTACTTGGGTTGGAGGGTGGTGGGAGGAGAGTGGGGCAAGGAATCTAGAGGCTCTCCCTGTCTCTGCCCACCCCATTCCCACCCCTATCCCCCTGGCAAAGGAAACAGCTGAAACTACCACGGCCACGTGGGGACCTCCCAGTAGGGGTGGGGCAGAGGCAGAGGCGTGTGTGCCTCTTCTCTCTCAAGATCGCTTTGTGCTGTGCTCTGTGAGGCTGATTCCCTGACATTACAGATGGGCAGTAACTGCGCTCAAAGTCCTCCTTTCTTCCTTCCACGTATGCACCCTGGATCTTGTGAGCACCCTGGATCATGTGAGCACCCACCTCCACACCCCCAACAGGGGGGAGCCCTCTCCTTGACCACGCACCATGTAAGGCCCTGAGGGCAGGGTAATGGACAGGATAGAGAAGAGATGACTGTTCATCCCAAGAAAATTCACCCAATCATTCATCTACTCAGCAGATATTACAAGCTGGCCACCATGGGTAGTGGAGTGACAGTGATGATCAAGAATGGCACTAATGGCTCGGCGCCTGTGGCTCAATGAGCTAAGGCGCCAGCCACGTACACCTGAGCTGGCGGGTTCGAATCCAGCCCCCGGGCCTGCCAAACAACAATGATGGCTGCAACCAAAAAATGGCCGGGCGTTGTGGCGGGCGCCTGTAGTCCCAGCTACTTGGGAGGCGGA
>CAUYON010181944.1:0-19407 GCA_963573935.1 Arctocebus calabarensis
TCAGCACTTAAAAAAAACTTTTATTATACATTGAATAAAAGTTGCAAACTTTATACAAAGAATTTTATATACTTTTCACCCTGATTCCACAAATGGTAACATTTTACGAAATTTGCTTTATCATTCATTCTTTCTCCATATGCACACACACCTGTATACACCTGTAACTATTTTTTCTAAAACATTTGTAAGTTATAGATATGCCGCCTTGCCTCTAAATACTTCAGCATGTATTTTTTAAGAACAAAGACATTTTCTTTCACAATTGAAAAATGATTAAAATCAGGAAATCAGTATTGTTATAGGACTATATCAAATCTACAGAATGTATTCTGATTTCACCTGTTATCCTTTATCTGGGCCCAGGTATTTTGAAAGGGCTTAGCCCAGCCTCTGGCCTCTCCACTCTGTTGCTCCCAGCACCGTGGTAAGGTTAAGGGTGAGAAGGACCTAGCCTGGTCTCCAGGGCAGGCTGGCAGATATAGCTCTCCTGCCTCTGAGATGCTGCCTCCCGGAGGTGGTGGTAAAGAGCTCCCCTGGAGGTGGGGCTGGGGGAAAAATCACAGCCCCTCTCTGAGCCACAGCTTCCTCATCTGCAAGGTGGGGATAATATTACTTACTCTTGTAACATTGTAGGGAGGACAGATGAGTTATATATAGAAAGCATCTGTGCACAAGAAGTATTTAATAAAGAGCTGCTGTGGCTGTGCTGTTGTCGGTGACAAGGGTAGAAAGATGCTGCTGGTGACCCTGACAAGGGAAGGAGAAAGGAGAAGGCAGTGTGCCAGTACTAGGCAGCTTTTACGGTGGTTCCAAATGATCTTCCTGTAGTCACCTCTAATCCTTTCCCCTGGAGTAAGGGCTACGCTGGGTAACTTCTAATGAATAGAAGTTCACAGAAGTAGTGGGATGCCATTTCCAGGATGAATTTATAAAAGGTGTCTGGCTCCCTTTGCCCTGCCTTTTGCTTTCCCCCTAGCTCATTCTGATGAAGCCAGTTGCCATGTTGTGAGCTACTTCACAGAGAGGTCCATGGCCCAAGGAACTAACAGACTTCTGGTGGCCACCAGCCCATGAGACGTACACTAGCCTGGCTGTGGCTCTTCTCCCAGTCAAGTTTTCAGATGAAACTGCAGCCCTGTGAACACCCTGATTGAAGCTTTATTGAGCCAGAAGATATAGTTATATTTGGATTCTTGACTCATAGAATCTGTGAGATAATAAAAATAACAAACAAACATGTTGTTTTAAGCTGTTACGTTTTGAGGCAGGTTGTGATGTAGTGATAACTAATACAGTGACCAACAGGAGGGCAGCGTTCACTTCCTTCCTTTCATCTTGCAGCTATGGGGGCCGTGGCTGCAGTCCTGCAGTTCTAGGGATAACATGGAGAGCTCTCAGTCACTGAGCTTGAGACCCTCTTGGTATCTAAGGAATGTATTTAACCTGGCCCCCATCATCTACCTCTTCAGTCTTTAATCCAGCTTCCTGTTGTATACTTCAGCAGCAATGAAATATCTATCAGTGGTTTCTTTGTGAGTGTGTCACAGCTTCTGCTTCAAGTTTTTTGTACATGCTACTTTGGTTTCCTCCAAGCAGAACACCCTAAGCACACGCCAATCTGTGAGGACTCAACTCAGACGAGCACATCAGTTATGACACCAATCACTCTTTGATGACTCCCTACTAGGGGCTGTATCAGCTAGGGATGCCTTGGATGCAAATCCCAGAAGGCTAACCTTAGTGGCCTAATCAAACAGAGGTTCACTTGTTTCTCACATGACAAAACGTCTAGAAGTGGGCTGCTGATGGCATTAGATTATGGGCTAAACAACAACCTCAATTCTCTCTGTCACAAGATTGCGGCTGCAGCTACAGCCATCATGACCTCAGTTAAGGTGAGGAAGAGGAGCAGGGAGCTGCTCCAGACTGAGTAGGTATCCCTTTTAATCAAGGGTGCAAAACCACTCTAGCTATGGGAGAGGCACACATTGAACTTCACATCATCTCCTGTGGGAGCCGCAATAGAAAGGGGACTGGGAATTAGATTAGCTAATCCACAGTTGCCACCACAGAGTTGGGGATCCAACTGTCTGGGAGGTGAGAGTGTAGAAGGCTGCTGAGATGGCTTCTCTGACCCCCAGCTTGTGTTAGCTTATCTGACTTGCCTGGAGTAGCTTGAATGCCACATTGTATTGAAAAACCATGCCAAGGTATCTTTCCTACCCACCAGACAGTAAAATCTTTCAGAGAGGGTGGTGGTGTTTTCTTTGCCTTTGATCTCAGCTGCAAGCACAGACAGAGGCTGGCCCAGCGATGGGGCTCAGTGAAGATTGATGCAGGGCACTGACCCGCCTCCTGGTAGAGGGAGGGCCGGCTGCACCTCCCACTGTACACAGAGAAGTTGTTCTAGATGTATCGTGAGCTGCAGTGTGAAGATGAAAGCTCTTGGCTGAGGCAGGCTTGGTCTCTTCAAGCTTCCTTTGAGGTAGCAGGAACACCCCCCTCCTGCATGGGAACAAGGCAGTCAACAAGCTGCTGCTTCTTCCCAAAGAGGTTGGATGGTTTAATGAGATATTATTTGCAAAATGTGCCAAGCTACTCACAAGAGCAGCCTTGTAATGAGTGTATTTGAAGACAGTGGCTGTTTTTCACAGCTATTATGAAGCCTTTCAAAATTCTTTTTCATTTTGATAAAACATAAATTGCAAGAGCCATTAAAATATGTAACTGCAGCATCTCAGTTGGGATTTTGATCCATTTTTCTAAAAGTTCCCCCAAACTGTAAATTAGAACATTTGTTTGAATGGTAGTGTTAACCACCAACTACCATGAACTATGATGCTGGGAAGGAGGATAAATGACTCTTATTAAGTGCTTCTCTTTTTCTTTCCTGGCTGTGGGCATACTAAGTCACACTGCACTAACAGTGACAGTGCCCTGCCTGGGCCACATCTCAGGTTGGAGGACAAAGTGAATGCACATTCCCAGGCTTAGTAACAAGGTCACTGTGCTCCTGTACCATATGTATACTCCACCTTGCTTCAACCAAACACTCTTTCAAGCCAAACTTAGAGATAAATAATGATAGCATTGAAAAGGACTCACTCCAGGGGCCCACCAGGAGAATAAATGGTGCAAACCTCATTAGACACAAGGTAAGATGCATGCCATAGAAGTGACCCATCTGCTCTTACCATTGAATAATAATATCTGGGGGACACGAAGCAAGTGAGAGAGGCTTTTGCTATCGGGAAAGGATTCTTGTCAATATGCATTTAATGTTGTCCCGTAGAGTGAGTGGCGCAGCAGGATTTAGCCAGTTGAGAAGGCAGCATGTAGGCTTCTTGGAATTTATCATTAAACTGGAGACAGTTTCCTCCTTTGGTCCCGCCCCCTTTCCAGATCACCACCTGTCACCTCATAAGTATCTAGATAGCATTTCATCCTGCTCCTCAAACACGACATGCTGCTTCTGCACATGTGGTTATGACCACCTGAAACCCGAGATGTGGCCCTGTCACCTGATCTGCCTTCGTGGCCTCTTCCTGGAACATTTTCTCCTGCCCAACTGTGCTGACACTGTAGCTGTTACACATTATATCACTTTTATCTCTCATCACCATGGCACTGTCATTGCTTCTTTTCCATGTTGCTCTTCCTCAAGTAGAAGGTAAACTCCTAGAGGGTGGTTTTTTATTCATCTTGATCCCCTCAACTCCTGGCCCTGTGCCTAGCACATAACAGGTGCTCAGGAAATGTGTGTGGAATGAATGAGTGAGTGACTGTTTCTGACCAAGTGTTTTTGTCAGATGCCACCTCCACTCTTTGGTTCTGAATTAAACATTCTGTGGACTGGGCCTTGCAGAGATATAAAGCGAACTTTCCAGCTTCCTGGAGATGCTTAAGATCCCTCCCCTCAGCCCCATTCTACCCAACTCAATCTGAAATTAAACAAGACAACCCCCCCCCCTTATTGAGCCCTCTTCAACACTAGGGTCCTGTCACCAGGGATATACTGAGGGCATCCCTCAGCCCAGGTACGTGGAGGACAGAGCCCAATTCCTTGTAGGTTCCACCTCCCATGCACTGCCTGCCCTTTCCAAGAAGCATCACTACACCAGTTGTCAGAGACAATCCAGTTTCCCTCCACTAGCCAGGCCTCTGGCATGTCCCTACCCCCCATCTACCCACTGGCAGCTATTTATTAATTATGTACTATGGGCCAACCCCTGTTACAGGTGCTGGGACAGAATGGGAGGCAAAACCGATGTGGCCCTGTCTTTAGAGAGCTTCCAGTCACCTCTGTGAAGGGCAATTCAGCGCATAGTAACCACCAGGGTGAGGGTTCAGGGCTTAATGCCTAACTACAGGAGCTGAAGATGGCCACCTCCTAATCTTTGGAACCTGTGAATATGTTACAGTACATGGTGAAAGGGGCTCTGCATTTACTCACAATTCAGTAAAGAATTGTGAAATGGGAAGAGTATCCTGGATTATCCAGTTTTATCATGCATGTCCTTATGAGAAGGTGAGCAAGAAGGTCAGATCCAAGGAGGAAGACCATGTGGAGAGAAGGTGCTAGGAAGGGGCTATGAGCCAAGCAATGCAAGTGGCCTTCTAGATTCTAGAAAAAGCAAGGCAAGAACAGTCTCTAGAGCCTCCAGAAGGAACACAGGCCTGTGTTTACTCCTGATCCCCAAAACTTGGAGAGAATTAACTTGTGTCATTTTAAGCCACACATTAGTCTCCTCCAGCTGCTGTGATGATCTGTTACAAAGCCACAGGAAGCGGACACACTCACCTACGTAGAGGGTCAGGGCAGGGAGAGAACAGTATTCAGACATGGAGGAGCGTCGTGAATGCTGTGTCAGGCACAGGGAACAGCACAGCGAAGGCCCAGAAACAACCCCCACAACCAAACTGCTTAAGGTGGTGGGGGTTAAAAGGCATCAGCCTGGTGGCTCATGTGAGCTGTGACCTCTCATGTGAGTGGCTCAAAATGAAGCTGCAGAGTGTGGAAGGATCACACAGACCCTGGGGGCCTACGGAGTTTAGATATTATCCCATGTCCAAGGAGGAGCCTCTGAAGGATTTTAAACAGCAGTGTGACTTACTCGAATTTCTGTTTCAGAAAGAGCACTCAAGTGCTCCCAGAACGGTGCATCAGGAGGACCCCGGATGGCAAGGAGAGCCTCAAAAAGTGGGCTCTCTGCCCACTGGGCTTCCTTGGGCTCTTCTGCCTGGGGAAGGCTAGGTGGTCCCCAGCTTCTTGAGGGTAGCCTTTTCTGTGGCTCACATCTGGTCTCCAGCTTCTTGGGGATGGCCTTTTCTGTGGTTCACATCTGGTCCCCAGCTTCTTGGGGGTGGCCTTTTCTGCAGCTCACATCTCACCTCAATGTGATGCTGGCCAGTGCCCCACATGTACTAAATTCTAACTCGGTGTGCACCCCTCGGCCCGCTTGTCACAGAGGCACAGAAAGGAGGCGAGCTGGGAAGGTTAAGTGCTGTCACTGCAGATGTAATGTGCTAATGCTCACCGCTTGGGAGGCAGTCAATTTACCTTTCCTTGCAGTGAGCACCTCTAACTGACCAGGCCCCGGGAAAGTGGCTGAAAACATTCCTGTTTATTATAGACATAAAGCAGATGGCTTCAGGCAGAATGGAAATGGATTCTACAAACATCTTTCATTACACAGACCTCTTGACCGGACTCCTCATCTTAAAGAAAACAGGAGATGCGGTTTGTATGTGGGGTTGACGACCACATTTTTCAAGACTCGGGGAAATCATTTCCATCTGTACAAGTGTGTCAGCTTCTCCAGGGCAATCAACCTTCATGTGAACTCGGTACTTTTTCTTTTCAACTTTGCTGGATTTGCCCACTGTTGCTATGGGCACACAGCACTGCTGAGAACAAAAGCAGTGGAAGGCGTCTCCGTTGGTATGAAGATCTGTCAGTCATTCCTTGGGGTAAACAAACATGTCAATTAAGCACTCATCTTAATTGTGAGGCTCCCAGGAAAGCCGGCGGACGGCTCTTCAGTTTTGAGAACTTTCGAAAGATTTGAAGGAGTTCAAGGAATGGAATGAAGTCTCTGTAATGCCACACGCATGAGTTTGGAACTAATTTCAATTGCTACTGCAATAAGGGAACAGATTAACAGGTACTGGGCTTATTGAGTGATAGGGTGGACACTGTGCTAAAAACTTTATACACAATGACGCTAATTCTTTCAACATTTCTAGAAGGGAAGGGTTTGTGCTTGCTTTCTGGTGAAGAGCCTAATCAACTTCCCTTGAGCTCTGCAAGCCACATGGAAAATGTAGATAATTATTTATATTTTACATATATGTATACACATATTATATATACACACACAAGTATATGCATATAAATATATA
This sequence comes from Arctocebus calabarensis, assembly GCA_963573935.1. Lineage (NCBI taxonomy): Eukaryota > Metazoa > Chordata > Mammalia > Primates > Lorisidae > Arctocebus > Arctocebus calabarensis. Next base: position 6,406 of record CAUYON010181944.1, read on the forward strand.
TACACACATATATACATCTAAATACATATACATATATGTAATAAATATACCTATAAATATATGTATACATACACACATATATACCTAGCACAGTACCTGCCTCATAGGGGCTTCTCCAGAAGCATTAGTTCATTTTTCTTTCCTTTCATCATGTTTAAAACCTAATTCATCCTTTCCTACACCTGCTTCCAGATGCTTGTTTACCTTGCATGAAAAAGACCATGGCATTTATTTAGTCACCTGTTATCCAGCTCTGGCAGCCCTGGACACACACTCAGTACCTCCTGCCTGTGCAGAGGCTGCTCAGATCTGCCTGGCCTGGAGATGTCACCATGGATAGGTGCTCTTGAGGAAGGCCAATCCCACATTCTACTACTGTAGCCTTTCATCTTGCTCCAACCATAACTACTCAGCTGTAAGCATCACTTGTCCCTTGTCAATATGGAAAAACACAGGAATAGGCAGTCTAATGTCATTCAGATAGAAAGAAGATCCTTCAGTTTGATCAGATCTCAGTAATGTATTTTTGGTATTGCTTTAATTGCCTGGGGCTCCTCTTCATAAAGTTTTCTCCCAGGCCAATTTCTTCAAGTGTTTCCCCTGCACTCTTTCCAAGAATCTTTATGGTTTCATGTCTTAGGTTTAAGTCTTTTGTCCAGTGAGAGTCAATTTTTGTTAGAGGTGAAAGGTGTGGGTCCAGTTTCAGTCTTCTATAAGTCGCCAGCCAATTCACCCAGCACCATTTGTTAAATAGGGAGTCTCTCCCCCAATTAAAAAGCTTCTGCACTGCCAAGAACACAGTAAGTAAAGAAAGTAGACTGCCTTCAGAATGGGAGAGGATGTTTGCAGGTTACATTTCCAACAAACGTCTGATAACCAGAATCCAGAGAGAACTCAAACTTATTAATAAGAAAAAAACAATTGGTCCCATTTCACTATGGGCAAGAGACCTGGACAGAAACGTCTCCAAAGAAGACAGGTGCATGGTGTACAGCCACATGAAAAAATGCTCATCATATTTAATTATTACAGAAATGCAAATCAAATACTTTAGATACCATCTAACCCCAGTAAGAGTAGCCCACATCACAAAATCCCAAAACTACAGATGTTGGTGTGGATGTGGAGAAAAGGGAACACTTCTCCACTGCCGGTGGGAATGCAAACTAATACATTCCTTTTGGAAAGAAGTTTAGAGAACACTCAGGGATCTAAAAATTGATCTGCTGTTGGATCCTGCAAATCCTCTACTAGGAGTATATCCAAAAGACCAAAAATCACTTTGCAAAAAAGATATTTGCACCGTATTATTCGTTGCAGCTCAATTCGTAATAGCCAAGTCACGGAAGAAGTCAAAGAGCCCATTGACCCATGAATGGATTAATAAATTGTGGTATATGTATACCATGGAATACTATGTAGCCTTTAAAAAAGATGGAGCCTTTTCCTCTTGTATGTTTACATGGAGGGCCCTGGAACATATTCTCCTGAGTAAAGTATCTCAAGAATGGAGGAAAAAGTATCCAATGTACTCAGTACTTTTATGAAACCAACTTATATTTACTCACACTTTCTTATGAAAGATAGAACACAACCATAGCCCAGGGTGAAGGAGAGAAATGGAGTGGGAAGTGTGGGCAGGGGAAAGGTTTGATAGAGGGAGGGCAAAAGGCAGGACCACACCTATGGAGCATATTGCAAGGGTACAAGTCAAATCTGTCAAGTGTAGAACATAAAAGTCTTAACACAATAATCAAGTAAATAAGGCAAAAGCTATGTTGATTAGTTTGATGTAAGCATGTCAAACTGTATAAAAAAGTCAACACATTGTACCCCACATATACATAACATATTCATGTTCTATATGTATATGACTTAATAAAAAATCCTCTTATTTTCTTGAAAATAAAAAAAAAAAAGAAAGAAGATCCTTTGAGGATGAAAAATAAATGTGCCCAAATCATAGCTGACTTGCCAACTTGAAACAAAGAAAGCGGAAGAGGAGGACAGAAGCCTGGATTTTGCTGAGGAATACAACATAGTAGATCATTAAAAAAACAACCTACCAGTTACAGGGCTAATACCTTAGAGATAAGGGATAAATAAAATCTGTTCCTGTCCTCAAGGAGGTTATGATCCAGCAGGAAGAACAAACATGGAGGACCTCTGGTTGTACCTTGATGGTAGAGCCTGATGGCAACTTCTCGATACCTGTTCTCCTCTCTTCTTTAGTCCTAGAACCTCTTTCTGTAGCTGGGTATATTGCTACCTTTTTCTGTATCCTTGACAGTGGTTGATGCCACATGACTACAGTGAACTTTGAATGGAAGTGTTAGGTGATACTTCAGGAACTCTCCTTACAAGGGAAAGCCCTGCCTTTCTCCTCTCATCCACCCTTGCTGCTTGTAATGTGACCACAGGAGTATGGCAGCTATACTACATCTTAGACCCCGAGGACAAGGACCAATTAAGGTTTGACAAAGAATAATCTAAGAGTCTGGGCATGGTGGCTAAAGCCTGTAATCCTGGTACTCTGGGATGCCAAGGAGATAGGTAGGATCATTTCAGCTCAGGAGTTCAAGACCAGCCTGAGAAAAAGCAATACCCTGTCTCTACTAAAACCAGAAAAACTAGCTGGGTATAGTGGCGGGCACCTGTAGTCCCAGCTACTCAGGAGACTGAGGCAGGAGGATCACTTGAAGGTAAGACTTTGAGGTTGCTGTGAGCAAGGCTGACGTTATGGCACTCTAGCCTGAGCAATAGAGTGAGCTCTTGTCTCAAAAATGAAAAAAGAAAACAGATTAAGCTAAGAGAAAAGTAGGACCCTGATGACCCTGAAACTGTCACACCAGTCCTAGAATATCTATACCTCCTGGTCTTTTACTTGGAGAAAAAATAATCTTCTAAGCCACCATTATTTTCCTTTTTTTTTTCTGTTAAATGCAGCTACACTTAATTTTTTTCCTTTGACACAGATTCAAGATCTGTTGCCAGGCTAGAGTGCCATGGCTTCAGTCTAGTTCACAACAACCTCGAACTCCTGGGCTCCAGTGATCCTCCTGCCTCAGCCTCCTGAGTAGCTGGGACTACAGGTACCCGCCACAACACCTGGTTCATTTTTCTATTTTTAATAGAAATAAGATCTTACTTTGCTAAGGTTGGTCTTGAGGTCCTGACCTCAAGCCATCCTCCTGCCTCAGCGCTCAGCCACTAAATTTAATTCTATCTGTTATACTGATATCCAATAAATGTTTATTGAATAAGTATATAAAAACAGAAAAGTATGTACACTTTTAGAAGTTTCTATTGCCCTGGATAAACTTATATGCAGAAACTCAAATGGATAGTGTTGGAAAGAGAAAATATACCTATGAAAAAAAAATCTACCACAACTTAATTTTTTATATGAATTTTTCATGGGAAGAAAATTCCTTACTCAGGACTCTGCAAGGCTGAAACACAAAGCAGCAAATCTGCTTTCCTGTAGATCACAAAAACCAGACGCTGTCCTATCTACTTGCCCCCCAAAACAGATTCATTACAGTTCGTTGTCACACTCTGCTTTGAGTGGGCATTTGCCATATGGCTCAGCAGTTTAATGGTTTTCTGATACTTGACAAAAATGAAGCACAATTATTTCACAAGGAGCTTGCGTTCCTAGATGGGTCTTTTCCAAATAACAGCTGTGCCTCAAAATTGAGTTACTCAATTTGCAATTTGTGGACAAAATACTCAAACATTTACAAGTGAGCAAAACCTCAAATCACTTGGGCTATTTCTAGGTGTCAGAGTTTATGAAGTTTTTAGCAGTGTTATGAGGGTAGAGCTGTCAACAAGCTCAAGGCAACGTCACTGAACCACCAGGTCCTGCAGGCAGCAGTGATGTCCTACTTAACAGGCCACGTGGAGTTGGCCAAAATCTATGGGAGAGAAAGAACATGAGAGATGGAAGCATTGCCCCTAAGGCCTATAGACCACATACCTATTCCTTCCTTTCCATTCCCTACCATGTTGGTGTAGATGACACACAAATCTATGACTCCCATCTTGACCTTGCTTGTGGGTTCTACGATCCATGGATGTCCACTTGGCATTGGCTTGATAACAAAGCCAACAGGCACTTCCTAACTGAGTGACCTTGATGGAGTCAGGAGAGGCCAGGTGAGCTATACTAAAGAACAACCTCAGAATCTTCATGGCCTAAAACAATAAAGGTTTATTTCATGTTCATAATACACACTTCTTCCATGCTGTTGGGGGTTCTGCTCTATGTCATCTTTGTCCCTTAATCCAAGACTCAAGATGACAGATGAGCCACTATCTGGAGTAGTTAACCACTGTAGCAGAGAAAAAAGGTGGCCCTGGAAGGTCCTTCACCAGCAATTTTATGCTTGGCCCCAAATTGGCACACGTCACTTCCAACCAACTACAGAGAGCTGGACAGTATAATTGGACTTTGTGTGCTGAAGGTAGAGAGCCAGAAATATTTGGTGACTATCCTTGTACCCATGACAGTGACTTAATCAACCACTCTGAGCCCCAGTAGCCCATATGGAAAACAGAGATAGTCACACACATGTCGTTACCTCCCAGGATTGTCATAAATGTTATCCGAGTTGACCCATAAAGAGCACTCAGAATAGTGCCTGGCTCATAGGAGTTTTATCCAGAAATATTAGCTCCTTTCCTTTCCCTGTGTTTAAAACACAATTTACCATGTCCTACCTGCTTCTGGTTGTCTGTACCTTTTATTTGAAAATGATTCTGCCATTTTTTCTACTCACTTATGATCAAAATCTGCTAGTCAGCTAAGATATGTCATCTTTCATCACACCCTCTCCACCCCAGGCAAATTAGCCTCCAGTACAGCCAATATTCCTTGCATAAAGACTTCACTTTCCACTACTACTACTGAGACCCACCTACTTACTATATGTAGGACTTCATTACCTTATAGAGTCCACTCAGGAGTTTTGAAATTGCACAAGCGAAACAAACTCTGGTTTCCTTGGTCTCCCTCCTCACCAAAGGCAAAGCAGTGAAGGTGCACTCAGAGTTGTCAGAAGGCTGCCAGCCATCTCACAGAACAAAGGAAGAGGTGAACATGGGATCTCAGGGTAAACAAGGGGCAGGACATGGACAGTGTCTCAGAATGGACAGCCATGGTCACTGGGGCCCACACCACTGGACAATGCCATTCCTCTGGAAGGGCGATTGATTGTGGGTTGGGACAGCCCCACCCCAACCCCAGCGAAGGTGACACATTTGTTAAGGTGACAGAAACTCTGGAATCCTTTTTCTACTACCAATTTGGCTCCAATCCAGTTTATTCTCAAATGCTAAAGCCTGGGTTACCACTCAAACTAACGCAATAAGCTATTGGTGTTTATCATGCACTCACCATTGTATAAAATCTGGGTTCTTATGTCAACCCAGTGATAAACTACTGAGTAATTTTTTCTCCACTGGCATTTAATTGCTAGGCCATATCCTTCATCTGCCATCAGGACTTTGGAGAGTTCGGCCTCACTCTACTGCTCCTACTCGTCCCCCAACTGCCCTCTGTATTCCCAGCATATACTCCATGTCCTCACCAGGCTGGGATCACCTGCCACTCTCGGATGTGTCCTCTCAGCGTCCTACCCCTCAGGCCTCTGTGTTCTCTTCCCTGCTGGCCTTTCTGTGGGCTTCCCTGGTGATCCACCTGGAAGTCAGTGCTCTCGCCTCTCAACCCTTAAATATAACACTGTCCATTCTCTACTTTTGAGCCCCCATTCTTTTCTTGCCTAGCACACTGCAAATCTGGAGGGCAGGGATCCTGTAGGGCAGCAGTTCTCAACCTGTAGGTTGTGACCCATAGGAACTGTATTAAAGGGTTGCGGCATTAGGACGGTTGAGAACCATTTTGCTATAGGGTCTCAGGAATAGTCACTTCATATACTGGGGGACCAGGTGAAAGTAAAAATCAGATCCACATGGGATCCAGGGAGCAACAGCCACTTCATGGCTGGGACCAGGCTGAAGTAGGTCGAAGCAGCTGAGGAGGAAATACCTCCTACATCAAAATAGCAGAGCCTGGGCTTGTCCGCTCTCCCATCCCACTTCTTGCTTTCAACATCTGGCACTTCTGGTTTTCCAGTTTCCTTTATCCCTTGAGAGTTTCTGTGTCCCAATATGGGCTATCAGTTCTTTTTTGAACTTAAATTTTGCTCTCATCCCATAAACTGTGTCTGCTGCCTTGGCTGCACTCCACCCCAGGACCCCGATTCCTGATCCCCACCTCAGAGGCATCACTGGATTCCTCTGTTTTCTCCTGCCTCTGACCTGCCTAAGTGAGGCCCCATTCCAGTCTAGTGGTGAGCGACCTGTTCAGTGTTGGGAACAGAGTTCTGCACCCTCTCCAGCCACAAGGGCTTCCCTGTGCAGCCACAAAATGCAGAAACCACCATTCATAATGTGCAGGGGCTGGGAGGCATTTGGCCTCTTCCTTCTCCCTAGCCTCACCAGGTCCACCTCCTCCAGTAAGCTTCTCAATGCCTATTCCAAGCTATGTTGGGGGTCCCCTTGTCTGGCCTTCCACATCCCCTTGGACCCTTCTCTCATATCTAATCCCATCTCCCTTTACTCTCTGTCCATTTTCCATCCTGTTGGACAATGAGCTCGTTGAGGGCAGAAGATACATTTTGTTTTATATATCCTCAGTTCCAAGCACAGAGCCTTGCATAGAGTAGGTATAAAACGTGTGTGTGGAATAATCAAATGTGTGGATATATTCAAGGCAAGGACAGTGTTGGGAGGCAATTATTCATGGGATGCTCATGTTTCCACATATCTTTCAAACAAAGTATTGACTACTCATTGCTCTGAACTATCGTTCAAAGAAATGTGTACAGCCACCAGCAGCCTGGAAGATAGAGATACTGTCTCCTGCTGGGCCAAAGGTAGGTTTTAGTTACTATCTAGTATAATAAAGGTAATATCTCTCTTTGGAGCAAAGCAGAGGCATGTTTATTACTGCCCTGATAAAATATCTAGGTTCTCTACTCACAAGGTTCCTCTCCTGTAACACAACCCACTGTATGTGTGGGTGCCACCTGGTTCTCTTTACTTCACCGCGTGGAAACTGTGGCTTGGGGAAGTGGTGCCAGAAAATGCTGATATCAGGCTTCAGATGTTGTAGTGGGTAATGAAATCCTTTGTCTCTGGCCCAGGTGCTTCATGTCTTCTGCCAGCATCCGTGGAGCGGTGGCAGGCTAACTTGTCAGACCTTTTACAGTTCTTGACAGACAACAGAGTCAATTCTGGACTGCTGCTGGTGACCCAGGAAAAACCATAGTAGGACGGACAATCAAGAAAGATGCTGAAAAGATAACAGAGGTCACGAGGCCCTGGACACACTGCTTTCACGCATAAAATTCTCTGATTTTTATCAGGAAGAAACTATGAAAAAACAATTGTCTACAACTGTAGCATAGCTGTCTTCATGTGGAGGGGTCAGGGGAGCCCCTTTCTCAGTGAGGAAGGGCATGGTGGGCTGGAGGGTGGAGGGCAGGACAGGTTGCTTAGAGCTGTGGTTGTATAAGCATCCTAGAATTCTCCAGTAGAATGGTAACATGAGCATCGGCATGGGTGATGGATTCCGGAGAAGAGAATGAAGCCCAGGGGTTAGGGGCCCAGTGTCTGCCCTATGCGACCGGCCCTGTGCCTCACTGGGCAGAAGCAGCCTCATCGGGGAGAACTCAGTAGGCCAACCAGGCAGCTTTTTGGTTTTGAGCAATGAAGATTTACTGACAAAAGAAAAGGAAAAATTGCTGAGGAACATAAGGTAAGTGCCGTCTTTCTTATGCTATTGTCAGCTTGATCCCTAAGATTTCAAATCCCTTTGGACTGAATTTTAGGGCCAGGTCTAAAATGTAATCTAAAAATTCTGACAACAAGCTCACTTTATTTTAGCTTGCTTGTTTGCTCCTTTCCTCAAAAAGAAAACAAGATATCATTGCTATCAAGCTCTGCAGAGCAACAAAGGACAATAAAGGGATCCTGAAACACCTGGGAAGGGTGGAACTTGGCGAGGCTCTACCTGATGACAGAACAGATCCGTGGGGACTCAGCCAATCACAGAGGGGGAACTGCAGGCAACAGCCCTGATGCTCAAGGATAGCGGTTCACCTGAACGATTCACTGGGGAAGTGCCATAACCAAGTTCACAGCCACTCTCTTCAGTCTCAGGTAATGTAATTTCCTCTAGAAAGTATCGCCAAGCAGCCCATCTTCCCTTCTTTATTGAAAAGAACATGAGCAGACTGCTGTGGTGATGAGCAGAGAACTGCAAACCTGGTCAGTGATCTATGAAGTCAGAGGAGACCTGAGCCAGGTTTGGGCTGTGATTGATTAAATTTTTAAACTGAGTTCTTTCAATATATATTTCATGATATGCATAATTGCTATTGTGTTGGCGGGAAATTAGGCCAGAATGGTGGGCAGTTCATAGTAATAACTATAGTCTATGATTTCTAAATAGATAAATCTTATTTTATCTCTTCCCTCAGTTATTGCTTTAGAATCCACAAGTAGGACTGGCAGAACAGCCTCTGTCCCTGTCCCCACCAAAGCCTCAGCACAAGCAAACATCCTGTGTACAAAAAGATACAGGGTCAAAACTGTGACTGGCAGGAAGCATCTCTCTGGCCTTGAACTGAGGTGGCCTGTGCTCAGCTTGGTATTCACGAGCTACGTGACCTTGAGCAAACCTCTATAAAATGTGGATAACCCAACATGCACCGATGGGGGTTCTGTGTAGATGAACTAAAAGACATCTGAGGACTGTGCCTCCTACACTTCTTTAAGAGGAGGAGAAAGCTTTCCATTGCACAGCCAGGCAATAGGATTTACCTGTGCTAACCCTGTGACAAGACACTACTATTCATGACAAAGTCCACCTGTGCCCTCAAGAGCAGGCCAAATGAAGTCATTATTTGTGTGAGGGGGTCCAGCCCTGCATAGCACACGAGTGAGATTTAATGGATTCAGTGTTCTGGTTAACTTGTGCCTGGGTTGGAAGCAGTCTAAGAAGCCAGATCCATCTGCCAGCAAGTTATACATAATACCTCCTACAAAGTGAGGACTTACTGACCTTCCTTACTATGTATTAAAAACTAGCAAAGAGTTAATTTGCTTCTATGATTTCCGAAGAACTAATGTATTTATCTGCAGACTTGGTCAATGGCTTTTTACTAGGCCACTGTGATACCTGGTGATCTGTAAGTGTACACATCACACACATAGAATTCCCTGTAGTTGGAGCAGACGGCCTGCCCAGGAGTTCAGGAAAGGAGAGGCCTGGCTACAGATGAACAGGCAGATCCCTAGGCCTTAAGGTCAAAGAGTAGAACTAGAATCCAGTCAGGCCAAGGGACTCAAGTGAATTCCACGCCCAGAGGTTATGCTAAAGTCCAGGGCAGACATCTGGACGTACCATCTCTAAAATAAACACAGTAAAGCTTCATCCTACAGGCATCCAACTCATGTGAATTCACTTGAATGGGCTGGCCTCACCATATCAATAAAACAATAATTTAAGTATAAAATATAGACTGACGTAAAATGATTTAGGTTGTCTTCCATGAACAGATGTTCCAGAGGGAGGATGGTGCAGCCACACTGGTCCTTCCTGCAGCACAGCAACTCCCCTTTCTCCTGGATAACATGTCCTGATTTTGTTTAGTTTCAGGGATGAAGGGTGCAGATCCAGACAGGAACCAGAGCACCATATCCACCATGACTGTCCCATCACTTTCCAGGGACTGGTCAGGTGTAGGCATGTGACTCGGTTTTGGCCAATGAGGGTACCAGAGGAAGCACCTGGAGACCTAGGGAAAGATTTTTCTAGGTGCTGAAAGAACACTGATGGAAAGCTTCTTTTTACCCCTTCCTTCCTTTCCCCCTGGACACTGGTGTAGGGATGTGATGCTTGGGGTTGCTGCAGCCCTCGCAAGACCATGAAGGGATGCCTGGAGCGCTGCACTAATCTTGCTTAGTACTCCTTTCTCTAGGCTTATTATTCTATGAACTGCTAAAATAGATTTACTGCTGAAGCTTCTGCTACTCAGGTATTCAGGGACTTATGGCCCCAGTCATCCAAAGAGATACACCTCCGAGGCCTAGGTTCTTGCCATTCTCACATGGTGTGTGCATTTCCAAAGGCTTAATGTAATTCCAGGATATAAAGAAGATACTTTCTGTATAATGTGGCTTCTAAAATCAAGGCAGCTACTTCATCTTGGTTGCAGTTGAAGGGAGAATGCACCTGTGTTTGAGGAAAAGTTGCTGTGTGTGACCCAGGGAAGTTATGTTGAATCCCAAGGTGGCCCTGCACTGGGAATTTTTCAGAGACTATTTTGAATAAACATGATTTTCGGTTGATATTGTGACCTTATAACCTTGAGGAAAGCTGCCTCCTGAGCCTCTTAACAGACTCCTCTGAACTGCATCCAGTGTCCCCATGGGCACCATAGGGACCTTGCTGAAGGCAGCTCTGTATCAGATGGAACACTCCCACGCTTGGATGGCTCCCTAGGGCTGCTACCTTCCGTGTAGCCTCCTCACTCCAGCTTTTCCTGTCTCAGTGCCGGCTGCTTCCCTATTGTGATTTATGGCCCAAGGCAGCTTTGTGACTTGAGGAAAACTGAACGTGGCTGCACCTGCACACTGTCACCTCCACGCCTTTGCTCTTGCTGGGCCCTGTGGCCAGAATGTCCTTTCCACCCATTTCTACGATTAAATTTTGCTCCCCCAACATTCAGCTCATATTAGGCAGTCCATAGAGAGCTCTTTTACTTGATGATAACAACAATGACCCCTGCCAACAACAGCCAAATTAAAAAATGGGCAAAGAACTTGAGTAAATATTTCTCTAAGGACATTCAAATGGCCAACAAACACACAAAAAAGATTCTCAACATCCCTGATCTTTAGGAAATGCACATCAAAAAGCACAATGAGATACACCTCATACCCACTAGACCAGTGGTTCTCAACCTGTGGGTCGCGACCCCTTTGTAACAGTGAAAATATATCCTGCATATCAGATATTTACATTATGATTCATAACAGTAGCAAAATTACAGTTATGAAGTAGCAAGGAAAATAATTTTATGGTTGGGGGTCACCACAACATGAGGAACTGTATTAAAGGGTTGTGGCATTAGGAAGTTTGAGAACCACCACGCTAGAGTGACTATTAACAAAAAAATAGAAAATAAGTGTTGTAAAGATGTGGAGGAATGGGAATCCTTATGTGTTGTTTGTGGGAATGAAAAATGGTACAGCTGTGATGGAAAAATAGATTAACAATAGAATTGCTGTCTGATCCAGCAATTCCACTTCTGGGCATATACTCAAAAGAATTGAAAGCAGTGCAATCTACAGATTTAATGTGATCCCTATTAAAGCACCTCTGTCATACTTTAAAGACCTGGAAAAATTAGTACTTCGTTTTATTTGGAAACAGAAAAAAACCCCAAATAGCCAAAACATTACTCAGAAATGAAAACAAATTGGGAGGAATCATGCTTCCAGACTTCAGACTATACTATAAACCAATAATGATCAAAATAGCATGGTACTGGCACAAAAATAGAGAGGTAGATGTATGGAACTGAATTGGAGACCAATTCCCCAGACACTTATTGTCATTTGATCTTTGATAAGCCTATCAAAAATATAAATTTGGGGAAAGATTCCCTTTCAACAAATGGTGCTGGGTGAATTGGCTGGCAATCTGTAGAAGACTGAAACTGGACCCAATCTTTCTCCTCTAACAAAAATTGACTCTCACTGGTTAAAAGACTTAAGACATGAAACTATAAAAATTCTTAGAGAGAGTGCAGGGGAAACACTTGAAAAAATTGGCCTGGGAGAATACTTTATAAGGAGGACACCCCAGGCAATTGAAGCAACACCAAAAATACATTACTGGGATCTGATCAAATTAAAAAGCTTCTGCACTGCCAAGAACACACTAAGTAAAGCAAATAGACAGCCATCAGAATGGGAGAGGATTTTTGCAAGTTATATATCCTACAAAGGTCTAATAACCAGAATCCACAGAGAACTCAAGCTTATTACTAAGATAAAAACAAATGATCCCATTTCGTTGTGGTCAAGAGACATGAACAGAAGCTTCTCTGAAGAAGACAGGTGCACGGCCTATAGACATATGAAAAAATGCTCATCATCTTTAATCATCAGAGAAATGCAAACCAAAACCACTCTGAGATACCATATAACTCCAGTAAGAGTAGTCCACATCACAAAATCCCCAAACCACAGATGTTAGCGTGATGTGGAGAAAAGGGAACACTTCTGCACAGCTGGTAGGAATGCAAGTTAGTACGTTCCTTTTGCAAGGAAGTTTGGAGAACTCTCAGGTATCTAAATGTAGACCTACCATTTGATCCTGCAATTCCTCATCTAGGCATATGTCCAAGGGACCAAAAATCATTTGGCAATAAAGATATTTGCACCTGATTGTTCATTGCAGCTTAATTCATAATTGCCAAGTCATGGAAGAAGCCCAAGTGCCCATTGACCCATGAATGGATTAATAAATTGTGGTATATATATATACTATGGAATACTATGCAGCATAAAAAAATGGAGACTTTATCTCTTTTATGTTTACATGGATGGAGCTGGAAAATATTTTTCTTAGTAAAGTATCTCAGGAATTCAATGGCCTCAGTACTACTGTGAACCCAATTTATAATTACTCATACTTCCATATGAAAAATGAAACACAACTATAGCCTAGGATGAAAGAGGAAAGGAGAGGGAGAGGGGAAGAGCGGGGGGTGGGTTAATAGAGGGAGGGTTAGTAGGGGGACCACACCTATGGAGCATATTGCAAGTACAAGTTGGATATATCAGGTGTAAAACACAAATGTCTAGCTGTAATTGGGTGAATGAGGCGAAGGCTATGTTGGTTAGTAGGATGTAAGCACT
>CAUYON010181945.1:0-11256 GCA_963573935.1 Arctocebus calabarensis
TGTGGGGACAGCAGAATGACTCCCATAATTTTTGTGTGCCCCTGTTTACCTTCATCACTGTGGAATTTTTTTTTTTTTTTTGTACAAAAGGTCTTTATTGGCGGCAGAAGCGGCAGAGCAGCATTAAGGAGGAGGGGAGAGAGAGAGAAACGGAGGAAGAGAGGAGAGGAGAGAGAAGGGAGAGAGGGAGAGAGACATGGAGGGAGAGAGGGGAGAGAGAAGAGAAAAGAAGAGGAGAGAGAGAAGAGAAGAAGAGCGGAATTTTTTTGTAATTGGGTCTTCTCATCATGAATGTTCCATATGAAGGATGCCAAGCATATTCATCAACCATAGTGGAAAAAAATGGCCTTTATGACTACTGGTTCCCTTGGGACCCTTCTTTCTGCCTCCTTCCCACATGTTCCATTCAACCAAGCATCCAAAGCAACACGTGTGGACAGCATGGATTGTGGTGGCACTGCCAAGCACTTAAATGAGTTCACCTCCCCTACTCCATTTCTAGGGAGAGTAGCAGAGATGTTTAGGATTAGGAGATTTTCAAGTTGTATGCAGCCCAGAGAAGTGACAAGGCTGAACTAAGAGTCCAACCTAGCAGGCTGGAGTCATTACTGAAACTGTGACCAGCTTCCTATAAACATGGCTGCTACCAAGCAAATTGAGGACAGTGCCATATGGCCCTTTTCACCTCCCTTGGTGACTTCTTTTTGAAAAGAGGCCTGATCCAGGTCTAGCTCCATGTGCCTCATTGGCCAGTGTCATCAGCATCACCTTGGAACTTATTAGGCAGAACCTCAGGCCCTAACCCAGACCTCCTGTCATTTTAAACAAGATTCCCAGTTGATGATGTCCATAGTAAAATTTGAGAAGCCCTACCCTAGTCAATTAGGTTGTAGGTTCTCAGTTGTAGGTTATATGTTCTCAACTGTAAACTAATTAAAGAAATTCTTTCATAACCTACCTGGTGCCACTGGCCGCTTGCTTTGGAGTATGATGAAACCCACTTTATTCCAACTACTAGTTGACTGAAAAACAGGCAGCAGAAAGGACTGGAAGATTACTTATAGCCAAGTGCTATGATCCAACTGTGTCCCTCCCAAAATTCATATATTGATATCTTAATCCCCAAGGTGATGATATTAGGAGGGACTTGGGAGAGTGAGCGATTATGCCATGAGAGCAGACCCCTCAGGAGTGGGATTAGTACCCTTGTAAAAGAGACCTCAGATTTCAGAGGGATTTCTTGCACCTTCTGCCAAGTGAAGTTACACTGAGACAATGGCTGTCTATGAGAAAGTGCACCTTCACCAGGAATGGAATCTGCAGGCATCTTGATCACAGACTTCTCTGCCTACAGAACTGTAAAAAATAAATTTCTATTATTTATAAGCCATCCAGTCTATAGTATTTGTTATAGTGCCCAAATAGACTAAGACACCAGGGATCATTGATTTATCTTGGAATTACAGGCCAAGGTCAGGTTCTAGAAGGAGACTTGAACCTAGAGTCTGAGTAATAGCAATAATGTGGGCCTGCTTTTTCCTAGCCTTTTTGCTTGGAACACAGAGCTCTTCCCTTTAATACACCTGCCCCTCTCTGTACATGTTAGAACCTCATCCTTTTCACTTGGTTTGTGCTCTGTCATAGTGATACACTGTTACCAAAGTATACTAAAGAGGCTTCTTTTGTTGAATGTGAAAGATTGACTTCAGCTAGCTATAGTTAAAAAAGCCAGGCTCAGCGCCTGTGGTTCAACGGGCTAAGGTGCCAGCCACATACACCTGAGTTGGTGGGTTCGAATCCAGCCTGGGCCCGCCAAACAACAATGACGGCTGCAACCAAAAAATGGCCGGGCATTGTGGCGGGCACCTGTAGTCCCAGCTACTTGGGAGGCAGAGGCAGGCTTGAGCCCAGGAATTGGAGGTTGCTGTGAGCTGTGATGCCACGACACTCTACCTAGGGCGACAGCTTGAGGCTCTGTCTCAAAAAAAAAAAAAAAAAAAAGCCAGGAGGGAGTGATTATTTATTTATTTAGGCAAAGTCTCATTTTGTCACCCTCAGTAGAGTGCAATGGCATCATAGCTCACAGCAACCTCAAACTCTTGAGCTCAAGTGATTCTCTTTCCTTAGCCTCCAGAGTAGCTGGGACTATAGGCACCTGCCACAACACCCAGCTTTGTTTTAGAGATGCAGCCTCACTCTTGCTCAACCTGGTCTCAAACTCTTAACCTCAGGCAATCCACATGCCTTGGCCTCCTAGAGTGCTAGGATTACAGGCCTGAACCACTGTGCCTGGTTGGAAGGGGTGATTTTAAATTTGGAGGGGTGTCTCTTGGAAGCCACAGGCAGGCATGCTCCCAGATCTTGGTACAGCTGGAACCAAGGACTCAAAACAACTTCAGGAGCCTCCATTTCTCCCTGCTCATCCCCTCTGCAAACTGCTTTAGTGTTTAGGCCATTGAATCTGCTTTCCCTTCCCAGGCCATACAGTAGAGCAGTGACCACCTGCCACTTCTATCAAGGACCAGTCACTATGGCTGGGTGCATTACTGCTGGTTCTGATCTGACAGGTGGAGTGTTAGGACACAGGGAGCAGTGTGGAGACCCAGGCAATGACTTTTATAGGGGTGTGGACACAGAGTTCTGGGGAAGAGCCTCACTCACCAGGACCTAAACTGAGCAGAGAAAGCAAACTGACTTTTTTGGATCACCTATTAAAAGGGGCCAGACACCATGTTAATCATCTTTCATCTTATTTCTTTTCATCTTCACACATTTAAAAACAATCCCTATGATGTTATTATTAATTCCGTTTTTCAGATAAGGAAAACTAAGGCTCCAAAGAGTTACATTACTTGCCCAAAGTTATAGAGCCAGCAGTACAGTGGCCAGATTTCATCCCATGGATCCCCCCACTCTTACACAAGGTCCCTGGCACCTGGGTCAGAGCCACAGTGTCACTCATTGGTCAAACTACCTTCTGTGAGCCTGGCCAGCCTGGTCAGCCTAGTACCATCAGTGACTGTGGAAACGCGTCTCTAATTCCAGAAAAACTGGATTTTTAAACATTGGACCTATCACTTACATTTGGCCAACACAAGTTAAATATGGCCAGTGTTGGTGCCTGAGGAGCACCAGGTGTCAGAAGCAGGGCCAGGTGAAGAACAAGGCAACGTGGTCTCCTGAGAGAGGTCAGCGGGTAGTGAGTCAGGGGGCTAATATTGGCCTGCAACCCCATCCAGCACCGCCCCAAATACTTAGCTGATGAAAACCCCTGTGAGCCCCTCTATCTGTCTCTGTCTGGCTTGGGAAGGAACATGTAGGCCCTCCTCAGGGAGGGGACCCTACTTGGCAGGTCCCAGGACCAGCATTGCGCACGGTCTGTTCCGGCCTCCCTGGCCGGGCCTGGGACCTGGGCTCATGGGCTATATTGAGGGCTGAGTCACCAGCCTGTGCCTGGGTCAGGCTGACTGTGACTGGCTGCTGGGACCTGAGTCAGGCCCCGATTTATCCTGGAGAGCAACAGGCTCAGGTTTCTGGGGGCAGTGTTGGGGGGGGATGGGGGGGTAACGGGAACCGTCATTGGCACTCTCCTCTACCAACCATTCACTCACTCCCCTGGGGCAGCACATTGGCCTCTCCTCTCCTGCAGCAAGGTAATTAAACAGAGGGAGAACAAGGGAGACCATACTCAGGTTCTTTCTCCACTTACTGGCATCCCTGTGAATCCTGCCATCTTAAAGAGGCCCTCGGTACAGCTCAGATAAACCCCCCAAAACAGGACTGTGAGCCACTGAAGTTTGCACAGGGCTGTCAGCTCTGAGCTAATCCATCTTATCCCTTTCTCTGCCTGACCACCAGCAACTCAAACAGAAATCCATCCTGTCTTAGAGCACCGTCTTAGGTGCTCCTAGCACCTCAGGTTGGCAGCCAGAAGTTTGCCTTCTCTCTCTCTCTCTCTTTCACACACACACACACACACACCTGTGAGACCCAGCTATGTGTCACAGGAACACTCAGCCTCTCAAATACACAGACAACACTAGGGCCTGATGGTAGTTTTGGCCATGGGATGGAGGTGGCTTGGGGGGAATGAGAGTTCTAGAGACAAGGAGAGGAGGTTGCCAACGGGAGAGTGGAATTCCTGAGCACCTCGTCACAGGGAGCAGACAGAACATGAGCCGCAGGGCCCAAGCTATTTATACCTCGCCTGTCACTATCAGGGCTCCCAGAGCTCCCCCCACTCCCAGCCACACACAGCACCTCCCTTTTCTGTTTCTGGTGTCTTCTCTACTCCTCCTCCTCCTTACCTAAGGACCAGACAATCTCATTAAATGAGAAGGGAAAGAAATTTTGGGTGGACCCCTGTCACCGTAAGCACTGTCCCTCCCAAAAAACCATAGACTTCTTTCTTAGCTCCATAATGGGGATTGCCCTCACTCAACCCCTTGGGAGGAAGCCTCCCAAAATGCATGCTTTTCCCTCCTTTCCACCAGGCCTGGAGGGAGAGGAGGAATAAGATATGATACAGTGATTCACCCAAAAGGTCCCAGAACCTTCTCAAACCTCACTCATCACAGGGCTTGAGTGGGGGACTGGCTTGCAGACATATTTCAGGCTCACATAAGGGCCTCCTACCCAGCTCAGTTAAACTTACGGGGTCTAGAAGGATGAGAAAGATGAAGCATGGCCTGAGGTGGTAGAAGGGAGCTGGCATTACGCATATGCTACAGAATTGCAGGCCACATCTTCTTATATTAATATAAATATATCCTGTAGCACTTTCGCCTCATCTTGGGGCTCCTTGTCTGTTTGGGTGCCTCAGTTTCCCTGTTGTCTCCATGCCCCAGGCCTCAAGCTGCCTTTGGCTTACCCAGAGCTCAGTTCTGCCTTGGCATCCTGGCTGACTCCCTGGAGTACTCCCTGACCACTCTGCTCTGGCCCTGCCCACCTGGGGGCCCCAGTCACTTTCTCCCTGGCTACTCTGGCCTAGACTCTCCCTGGTTCTGTCTGGCTAAACCATTCTTTCCCTGGGAGGGTCTGCCCAGTGGCCGGAATGGGCACTTTGCCCAAGGGGCTCCCCGGCATTACAGGGCCAGAGTTCCTTCCTCCCCTCTCATCATCTTAGTTGAGTCAGACTTGGTGGGCACACAGTGTGAGTCACTGGGTACCCTTTTCCTGAGCTCGGCTTCATACTGAGGCAATGAGGCCAAATGGGCTGGTGACAGGGACACTGAGTCAGGGGCAGCAGCCTCAGTCTTTCCCATAGGACCCTGGGTTCGGGCTCCAAATTAAGCTTTTCAACCTATAAAATTGAGCAATGAGGGGCGGTCCCCCCCCAAGTCTTCTCCCTAATTGACCCGGGCAATGTTTCTGCTTCCTCTCTGATCATCTCTACACAAGTACACACTCTTCCCTTCCCTGTCCACAGGTGGACAATACCCTGGGCTAGGAGCCAGGACTTGAAGGCCCTGTCAACAGCCCTGCCACCAACTCATCCAGAAAATTTTGTCAACACCAGATCAGTAGTTCTAGCCCCAACCACTGGCCTCAGTTTCCCCATTTACCTCTAGTCTCAGCGGGTAGAGGGAGAGCACACTTCGTCCCTGCCTGATAGTGCTTAGTTTTAGGGTGGTGGGTGTAGGTGAGAAAGTGTCGCCCTCACTCCCTACCTTCGCGCGCCCAGCACCGGACTCCCACCCCCCTCTCGCCGCCCGGGCCGTGTGGAGGAGGGGCGGCGGGAGGCGGGGCCGTGTGGCTCTGCGCGGCCCCCACTCGTGGCCCGGGCGGCATTCCTGGGAGGCCGGCGCTCTGACGTGGACCCGGGGGCCGCGGGCGCGGCGGGGGGGCGGCGGCCCGGGGGCTTCTTAAACCCCCCACCCCAGCCCGACCCGCACTTCCCGAGCACTGCTCCGCCCCCGGAGGGAGAGAGAGCGAGGCCGAGGAACCGAGGAGGCCCGCCGAGCCCCGCCGAGCCCCGCCAGCCAGGGCGCAAGAGAAGTTGGACAGGAGCGCAGCGCAGCGCTGCGAGTCCCGCGGTCGCGCCCCGACAGCGCCCGACAGCGCCCAGCCCGGCCCGCCAACATGATGAACAACAGCGGCTACTCGGACCCCGCCGGCTTCGGCCTGGCAGACGAGGCGGACGAGATGCCATCCACAGAGAAGGACCTAGCGGAGGACGCGCCGTGGAAGAAGATCCAGCAGAACACTTTCACGCGCTGGTGCAACGAGCACCTCAAGTGCGTGGGTAAGCGCCTGACCGACCTGCAGCGCGACCTCAGCGACGGGCTGCGCCTCATCGCGCTCCTGGAGGTGCTCAGCCAGAAGCGCATGTACCGCAAGTTCCACCCGCGCCCCAACTTCCGCCAGATGAAGCTGGAGAACGTGTCTGTGGCCCTGGAGTTCCTGGAGCGCGAGCACATCAAGCTCGTGTCCATCGGTCAGTGCGAGCGGCGCGGGAAGGGTGTCACCCGAGGCAGGGGGCGCAGGTGCTGGGGGTGGGCACCGGGAGCAGAGCCCTGGCCGGTCTGTCCCACCTGCTGACCCAGGCCACAGGGGTGCTGTCTCATTGACCTCTCCAGACAATGAGTATCTCCCGGACCGGGGAATCCAGACCTGACAGTTGGCCAAGCCCTCCCACCACAGCTTCTCTGCACACACCCACCCACCTCCACTCTCTGCCCTTTTCCTTCCATCGGGCAACCCCAAACCATGCTTGAGGGGACGGGCCAGTGTCAGTGAGGGATTCCTGGGAACCTCTCTCCACAACAAAGCAAATGCCTCCCCAGGCCAGGGGCTAGCTGAACCCAGGTCCCAACCACCGGGCAACCGGAGGCCGGAGGCGGAGGGAGACCTAGTGGCGGACAGCTCTGCCGGCAGGCATGTGCTCAGCAGCTGGGTCCAGGCCTGGCCAGGGCAGGCGGGGCCCAGCCTCAGAAACCTAAAAAGGCACTCAACTAGTGCTGGGAACTTTAGCCTCTGCCTGTCCTCCCACTTCAGCCTGAGGAGAGGGGGATCCTGCATGTCCAGGCTCTGCCCCAGCCTACCCCTGAGCCTGGGATTGGCTGTAGCTAACGGTTCTGGGGTGAGGAGGGAGGGGAAGGCCTGCGCAAGGGAGGAAGTCATTGAGTGTAACCAGATTTGGAAGGTGTATAGTGCTGGGTGGGGGTGGGGAGGTGCTCTGGGCCTGGTAGCAGGGAAGCAGAAAATGGGCTCTGAGTGTCCCTGGGCTGCCCCTCTCCTATAGACCTGCAGTCCTCTCTCTTAAGAGCCCTGCTGAGATTTATAGGAAGGGGCCCTTTGGCTGGTGCATCCCAGGACCTCAGAAGGGGAGTTTTACATGGGGCCAGGTAGGCCCCACACAGGGTGTCCCAGAGACCTCTGCAGATAATGGGATGTCTGTCTGGCCCCACTCTCCTCAGGGCCATCTCTAGGCCTCCTGAATTAGCAGCTGAGGTCAGTCAGGGCCCTTTGCCCTGTCCAGTTCCCTCCCTAGGACTTACCCCTCCTGCCCTGGCACTGCCCCCCCACCAGCCTGCCCTGGAAATAGCCCTGCCTCCATGACACAGCAGATGCCTCTGAGTTTTCCAGAAGGACGAGCCTGAGGGCAGGGGGTGGGGGAGGGTGCCCTGGTGTATAGTGAGGTGGAGGGCTTCTGAGGAGGTGGCGGTGGGGACTCAGGCAGTCAGCCTGGGTTGGGCCTCCTCCCCCCCCACACACACACTAGGATTTGGAAGGCAAGGCTGACTGTCCCAGGTGGGGTCCAGAGAGAGCCCAGACCTTGGCTTTCCATTTCCTCTGCTGCAGCCCCTCTGCAGGCCTCATCCTTCCTAAGCACACCTCTCCCCTCCCCCACGGAGGGGCTGCTTGGCTCAGCTGGAGGGGCCCTCTCAGAAGAGAGGGGAAGAAGAGCTGGTTTGGGGAGGGATGAGCCCTGATTCCTGCTGAGAGAAGGGGAGCTGATCCCCCCCTCTGGCCTAGTGGCTCTAGCACTGATGAGATAAGCTGGCAGCAATTCAGCTGCTGGGTCCATCACTGAGGCTGGAGAGGAGGGGGCATCCTGCCTCCCCTAGATTCCCTCACTCCAGTTAGTGGTGGGAAGATGCTGTCCAGGAGGTCACTCCCTGGGCATTGTCTCAGGACTGGGATTGAGCATCTGGACACCTGGGTTGGGTGGGGAGAAAGACTCCTCACTTTCTTTTCAGAAGGAAGTTAGGGTTGGGGGTGGGAGTTGGGAGCTGAGAAGTACACCTGAAATATGGGTCTTCACCTGGGTTGAAGGAACTGTGTGCCCTGCTTACCCTCGCCACCCTGTCCAGGCCCCCACTGTCCCCTTGGCCCCTCTGAACAAAGGGGCCTATGAGGCAGCTCTGTCCCGCAGCTGTTACCCAGTTGCTATTCCTTCTCCTGGAGCCAACATCAAGGGAGGGGTTGGAGGGGGCAGCAGCTGTCCCAGCACCTCCCTAGGCCCAGCCTCTCTTTTCCTCCCCTGCTCTTGAGGCCTTGGTGGCCTCAGGGACTAGCTGTCTAGCTCCTCCCACCCCTTTGGGGGTATCCCCTGGCAGGCTAAAGAGCCCAGCCTCCTCTGCCTGGCCTCCTAGGGGGAAGAAGGAGAGGAGGGTCATTGCTCCCAGACTGGGACCTGGGTTCCATTGTCCCCCTCCTGCCCTAAGCCTGGACCACTTGCTGTTTGGCCCAGGGCCAGTTGCTGGGGAGAAGCAGCTCTTTCCAGCAAACATGAATGACCAACCTCTCCCTGCAACCCCCAGCCTGAAGGCCTCCTCCCCCCTCCTGAAGGCTTTAGTTTTCAAGAAGCACTTCTGAGTGTGTGAGCACTGAGGCTGTGGGGCTGTGAGAACCCTGAGGCACTGAGGGTTGAAACTGTGAAAGTGTTGTGGGCCTCTCTGTGTTTGAGAGAAAGCACAGGGGAGGCAGGGAGTGAGTGTGTCATGGAATCCGAAAGCTGCCAAACCATTGTGCTGCAGTGAAGCCAGGGGAAAGGGGCGGGCTGGGAGCTGCTGGGGAAGGAAGGATGAATCAGTGACAGGGTGGGGGTAACAGGGAGCCAGAGCCTCAGCCAGAGGGACCAGAAGGTCGAGGTTCCCCTCCCTGAGCAGGAGGGAGGGAGATGGCTGGGTCCCCAAGTTCTGAGGAAGTAGGGGTAGGAAAAGCTGTGTAGGGGGAGGCTCTAGCCCCACCCTCTCTATCTCTTGGCAACCTCAGCAAACAAGACTCTTCTGCCCCCTCCGAACCTCCTAAAAGCAGTACTCAGGGAAGATGATGAATCTCAGGCCAGCATTACCCTTTACAAATAAATTGGATTCCAAGATCTAACACACACTAGGTCACTGTGAGCTCATGATATGTCCCTCTAATTGTTAAAGAGAACTAGACCCCCCAAATCTCAGGGAACCAATTCTGGTCCAAAGTGTTCCTCAGAGGAGGTGATGGGTAGAGTTTGTCTCAGTTCCTTAGACTTAAATCCACATGGCTGATATGTCCCCTGGCTCCTGTGAAATCTCATCAGTCCCAGCATTTGCAACATGACTTTAAGCTTAATGGAGCATGTACCAGTCTCCCCACCCAGAAGCCCTTGGTTCCAAAAACCCTTTGTGGCACTTGGGATAGAATATGGGTAGAACCCCATTGGTCCTTTACCTCTCCAACTTCAGTTTCTAAAATATTCATTCAACCAATGTTTATTGAAATCCTATTAAGTTCAAGTCTCTCTATGTAGAAAGATAAAACCCAGTATCTAGAGTGAAAGAAGCCAGACCTAAAAAAGTGTAATGTATGATTCCATTTATATAAAACTCTAGGAAAAAAAAACCAAACTAATTCATTATGACAGAGAGCAGCTCAGTTGTTGCCTGGGAAGGGGGGACAGGAACAGGCAGGAGGAAGGACTTACAAAGTAGAGTGCACAAGAACATTTTTGGAGAGTGAAGAATGATTTTATTATTCTTGATTTGTGGTGATATCCATATTGCCAAAGTTTCTCAAACTGTACTCTCTGATATGTGGAGTTAGGAGTATGTCAAGTATACCTTAATAAAACTATTAACAAAACAAAACAAAATAGTGTCTGCCCCCAGAGGCTTATGGTCCAGGAGGGCCAGGCAAATACAGGATAACTGTATGGATGGGATGCAGACTCAAGTACCATAGGAGGTGATAGTATCTGCCTCAAGAACATAAGAGAAGCAGCCTCCTGTAAGGCAGGGACCCATAAAGGACTTGGGGTCTCGCCCCGGCCTTGCAGGAAGGAGAGAATGTGGTGGGCAGAGAAGTGATGGGCTACAGGAGTCAGTGGCCTGTGTCCTGGGCTCCAGCAGGTACCTCGGGAGCAGGGCAGGTAAAAGAGGGCACTCAGGGGGCAAAGGGGTCTGGGCAGCAGAGGGTGGAGCCCCTGAGACAGCTGTTCCTTCCACTGTGCAGACAGCAAAGCCATTGTAGATGGGAACCTGAAGCTGATCCTGGGCCTCATCTGGACGCTGATCCTACACTACTCCATCTCCATGCCCATGTGGGAGGATGAGGACGATGAGGATGCCCGCAAACAAACGCCCAAGCAGCGTCTGCTCGGCTGGATCCAGAACAAGGTGCCCCAGCTGCCCATCACCAACTTCAATCGTGACTGGCAGGACGGCAAAGCTCTGGGAGCGCTGGTGGATAACTGTGCCCCAGGTGAGTGGGCCAGTGGGCACATCACGGAGCCCTTCTCCCAGAAGGACAGCAGGGACAGGTTGGGGGTGCTTGTGGTTATCCAAATATACATGTCACAGTCACTTGCAGGGTGTGCCCATCCTCCAGCCAAGAATCACTGCTGGAGTCAGCCCCTTCCAAGGGTGTGCTAGATTCTGAGGAGGCAGATTTAAAACCTTCATTTTGCAGACAAGGGCCAGTGACGCACAGCTCATCTGTGGCTGTGCTGCACCTAAAGCCCAGGGCCTTGACTCCCTGCCGCATGAGCTTTCTGCTTTGGGACATGGCACTATTCCTGCTGAGCTGAGTGAGAAGCACCATGGTGGGACTTGTAGCAAAAAGGCCAGGAGTCGGCTCGGCGCCTGTAGCTCAATGGACTAAGGCACCAGCCACATACACCTGAGCTGGCGGGTTCTAATCCAGCCCGGGCCCGCCAAACAACAATGATGGCTGCAACCAAAAAAAAAATGGCCGGGTGTGGCGGGCGCCTGTAGTCCCAGCTACTTGGGAGGCTGAGGCAGGAGACTCGCTTGAGCCCAGGAATTGGAGGTTGCT
>CAUYON010181946.1:0-10679 GCA_963573935.1 Arctocebus calabarensis
TGGGGGCATCAGCATATCAGACTTTAGGCTGTACCTCAAGGCCATAGTGGTCAGAACAGCAGGTTACTGACACAAAAATAAGAGACAAAGACACTTGGAACCTAAGAAAATGAGGAAATGAAACTAACATCTTACAACCACCCAATCTTCAATAAACCAAAGAAGAACATACACTAGGGGGAAGTAATCACTATTTAATAAATGGTGCTGGGTGAACTGGATATCCACATGTAAAAGACTGAAACTGGACCCACACCTTTCTCCACTGACAAAAATTGATTCAAAGTGGATAAAATAACTAAATATAAGGCATGAAACAATGAAAGTCCTCTAAGAAAGTGTGGAAAAAATACTTGAATATATAGGCCTACAGAAAGACTTTATGAAGAAGACTTCTGTGGCAATTTCAACATTAACAAAAATAAGCAAATGGGATCTAATTTAACCTAAAAGCTTCTGTACAGTTAAGGAGACAACTACCAAAGCAAATAGACAACCTACACAATGGGAAAGGATATTTGCATATTTGAATCAGACAAAATCTTGATAACTAGGATCTATAGAGAACTCAAGTTAATCAATATGAAAAAAGCCAATAATCCCTTATATCACTGGGCATGAGAGATGAATAGAAACTTTTCCAAAGAAGACAGATGAATAGCTAGCAAACATGAAAAAAATGCTCATAGTCCCTAATTATTAGAGAAATGCAAATCAAAACCACCCAGAGATATCACCTAACCCCAGTGAGAATGGCCCACTTCACAAAATCTCGAAACTACAGATGCTGCCGTGGATGTGGAGAGAAGAGAACACTTTTATACCACTGGTGGGACTGAAAAGTAATACAACCTTTTTGGAAGGAAGAATGAAGAACTCTCAAAGAACCAAACTAGACCTCCCATTTGATCCAGCAATCCTATTAGTAGGCATCTACCCAGAAGAAAAAAAATCTTTTTGCCATAAGGACACCTGCACTAGACTGTTTATGGCAGCTCAATTTATAATCACCAACATGTGCCAACAGCCTAAAAGTCCACCAGCCAAGGAATGGATTAACAAGCTGTGGTATATGTATGCCGAGGAATACTATTCAGCCATTAAAAAAATCAAGACTTTACATCTTTTGTATTAACCTGGATGGATGAGGAACACATTATTCTTAGTAAAGCATCACAATAATGGATAAGCAAGAATCCTATGTACTCAATTATGATATGAAGACAATTAATGACCTAGCACATGGTGGGAATTGAGGGAAGGGGAGAAGAGGGAACGGGCTAGAGGGAGGGGGTAGGGGTCATGGTATGTGACACACCTTTTAGGGGCAGGACACAATTACAAGAGGGACTTTACCTAACAAACGCAATCAGTATAACCTGGTTCTTGGTACCCTCAATGAATCCCCAACAATAAAAAGAGAGAAAGCATGACCTTTAAACAAAATAGAGTTATATGCTTCTTATAAGAAAATAACTAAATCAAATTGACAAAGAAAATTAAAGACTGGTTAAAATACATCATATGAATGTAAATCCCCCCAGAAATGGCCATATTAATGTTAAGATGATAATATTTTACAGAATATTATATTTTCCCTTATACATCAAGTCCCCTAGCAAAAGAAGCGTATTACGTCAGGGAAGCAGAAGAAAGATAAAACCGGGGTAAGAGAAGTCCCTTATTAGCTTTGAAATCCCATTGCAGCTCTGGCGTGGGGGGAGCTGCCCCATCAGTACCCACACAGGCAGAAAAGGAGAAACCCCACAGAGAACTTTTTTCTGAACTCATTTCCAAGACAACAGTTTTACGTTGGGAGAACTTCCTTACACAGGTGCTACTTGGAGGAAGAGTTGGGCAAGGGAAGAAAATAAAGTTACCAATTAAAATATTAAATAAGAATAATTTTACTGGATTAGATTAATTTAGTAATTCACCACTTTTCACTGTGTGTGTTTATGTGTGGGTTTGTGTGTGTGTGTTATAACACAGAAACAGGAAAAGAGAAAGAGAGAAGGTAAGGGTGCTGGTGTTGGTTCATAAGATCCTTCAGTGCGTAAATTCTGTCAAAGGAATCTACAGTCTTTGGACATTGAGAATTGGAGCATGGTCTAGGTGACGGGGGCATGTCAACTCAGCACAGCAATTAAAATTATGGATTTCAGAGCCCAACTACTGGTTTAGAATAAAATGTCTTAATTTTTCCTCATCACAACACCCCCAGATATTAACTGAAGATTATAATACCTACCGTGTAGGGGCTTTGATAAAGATTAAGCAGATATACATGTGTGATGTGCTTAATATTTGTGGCAGAAATTTTCTTTAATCAATATGGGTCCCTATGACATTAATATCCAGGAAAATAAATGTGTTCCTTGAGACTGTTTGGTTTGACTATTTGAAAATACTGTGTAAATAAAAGGTGGATGTGGCTCACCTCACATAGCTCCAAGAACAACATAAGACATAGGAGCACAAAGGGATCATATAACTCTAGTAAGATCAGCCCATGTAACAAAATCTCGAAACCAGAGATGCTGGCGTGAATATGGAGAAGAAGGAACACTTCGACATTGCTGGTGGGAATGCAAACTAATATGTTCCTTTTGGAAAGATGTTTGGAGAATACTCAGAGATCTAAAAATAGATCTGCCATTTGATCCTATAATTCCTTTACTTGATATATATGCAAAAGACCAAAAATCACACTATAACAAAGATATCTGTACCAGATTGTTTATTGCAACCCAATTCATAATTGCTAAGTCATGGAAGAAGCCCAAGTGCCCATTGATCCACAAATGGATTAATAAGTTCTGGTACATGTATACCATGGAATATTATGCAGCCTTAAAGAAAGATGATGACTTTACCTCTTTCATATTTACTTGGATGGAGTTGGAACATATTTTTCTTAGCAAAGTATCTCAAGAATGGAAGAAAAAGTATCCAGTGTTTACAGCCCTACTATGAAGCTAGTTTATAGCTTTCATATGTAGGCTATAACCCAATTATTGCACAAGAATATGGGAAAAGGGATAAGTGAGGGTGGGTGGAGAGAGGGTAAATGGTGGGATCACACTTATGGTGCATCTTAGAAGGGACAGGTGAAACCTACTAAATGCAGAACACAAATGTTTTCACATAATAAGTGAGAAAATCTCATGAAGGTTATGTCGAACAGTTGGATGAAAATATTTCAGATTGTATATGAAGCCTGCACACTGTACCCCATGATTGCACTAATGTACACAGCTATGATTTAATTAAAAAATATGTAAAAGAATAATTAGAGGCAGGGTTTCAAGCACAACAAAACTCTCTCTTCACTTCTTCTCATCAGTTTTATTCTCTCAAATCAGCTTCCAAGTTACAGTTCCCGCCGAGTTCAAGGGTCCATCCCTAAGCGAATCACTATGAATAGTTAAGCAAGATCCACATGAAGATAGTAGCTCCCCTTTGCAATCACACAGGTAGAAGGGATAAAAATAATCAACATTTACACAGTCCTTGCACCTGGCACTCTTCTAAGCATATCATGTGTGAATTCAGCCAGTGAGTTATTACTATTCCTATTATACAGGAAAGGTACCAGAGGCCAGAATGATTAAGAAACTTGCCCAAGGCCCCAAACCTAGTTATTGGTGAAGTTAACACTTTATACAAGTCAGTTTAAATGTCAACATATTCTCAAAATCTAATCTCTGGGTCACCTGGACACCTTGAAATATATACTATAGAGATACAAGAGAAATAACATAAATATTTACAGTTGCTATCTCTAAGTTACAAGATTGTGGTGGGATTTAAAACAGTAATTTCTTCATACTCCAAGTTACTAAAATAGACTCTATTACTTTTCAATCAGATAAAAATAATAAAGTGTATTTGCAATTCATCACCTTCAAGGTTAAAGACTAAGGCAATGTGCTTAGTTCTGCTAAAATATAATTAATTACAAAAAAAGGAATCAACAAAATATAATAAAGAAAGGAAAACAGAGAAATCAGGAGATAGGAATTATTGACAGATGACCCAGGTCAGAGGAAGCTATAATCCAGAATGGGGCAGGTAGGAACTGCTATGGAAGAGAAAGCCAGGCCTAGAAAATCTGTGTGCTCCAACCCTCCACCAACAAGGGAAAAACACCTGCAAACAAGAGATATTCCTTCAAGGTCAGCACGCAGAACAAATAAGGGCCACAGTCAACCAACCACTACTCACTTCTGGATTGGAGCGGAAGACAACTCAGCATTATCCAAACAGAAAAATAATCATGAAAGCCCTCTCTAAAAATAACAAAGTAAATTTCCTTGAAATTAACATTTCTAATATGAGTAATTTTCAAATGATGATGCCTGATTCCATTTTATCTTCCCTGAAGAAAATATACACAGTAAAGTATCTGGAATTATTGTAACCACTGCAAACAAAGAAATGGGCATCACCTGTAAATTGATTGAAGATAAAATAAAAATATGATGAATGTTATAAATATTAGATAAATTGAGTCAATAGCTAAAATGCTTTCCACAGTTAGAAGGAAAAATGGAATAAAGAGAAGACGAAAGTTTCATCAATATAAATAAAGATCAAAAGTGAAATAAACAGTCTCAGCACCTGTAACTCAGTAAGTAGGGCGCTGGCCACAGACACCATGGCTGGCGGGTTCCAGCTCGGCCCAGGCCTGCTAAACAACAATGACAGCTGCAACCAAAAAATAGCTGGGCGTGTGGCGGGTGCCTGTAGTCCCAGCTACTCAAGAGGCTGAGGCAAGAGACTCACTTAAGTCCAAGAATTTGAGGTTGCTGTGAGCTGTGACTCCATAGCACTCTATCAAGGGTGATATAGAGAAATTCTGTCTCAAAAAAAAAAAAAAGGTGAAAAAAAAAGCAAAAAACAAATAGATTGAAAGTGAGAACAGCACAAAATAAGGGGGTAGAATCAGAAAAATTAATGATGATTATACAGGGAAAATTTTTCCGTTAATGAACTGGGGGTTTTGGTGGATTTTTTTCATATCGTTCTTTTTTAAATCCCCCCACAGCTGTTTATAAAGGACATACTTAAAACAGAAGAACAGTGTTCAGTTGGATAACACTGCTTAAAATGGAATGATACAGGAAAAACTAGCATGACCCTTGCATAAGGACGGCATGAAATTAGTGAAATATTCTATATTTTTGTACTGTACACTTAAAAGTGGGTAAATTTTACATTACATGCTCTTTACTATGCTAAAATAAATGACATAGGGAAGTTGAATATAGAAAACACTGGCATATGCTGATCAAAAGAAAGCTCGTATAGCAGAACTGATATTAATACAATACATTTTAAGGCAAACAGCATTATTAGAGATAAGAAAGTCATTCCTTATGTATAAGAGGTTAAATTTCCTGGGAATATGCAATAATTCTAAACTTATATGCACCTAAGAACAGTTTCAAATACAGACAATTCTTATCATTTATTGTATCAACATTTGTAAATTCTCCCCGTCACTAAAACTCATTTGTAACCCCAAAAGCAATCCTTGCAACACTCATAGCCTTTTATGGCCATTTGCAGATATGTAGACAATAGTGAAACATTTCAGTTGCTCCAGATACACATTCCCAGCAGAGGTGGAAGGAGGAAGGCAATATATTGCCTTCTGGTTTCAGTTCTCATACTGTAAACAGATGTCCTTTTCATGGTCTGCTTAGTACTGTGTCTTTCATATTTGGGTGCTTTTTTGGTGATTTCACTGACTAAAATGGTCCCCACGTGTAGACTTGAATTTCCCTTTAGTGTTCATAAGGACTAAAACAGTATGATTTACCTGATAGAGAAAATGCATGTACTAGATAAGCTTCATTTAAGCATGTATTACAGAGCTCTTGGCAATGTATTCAACATTAATGAATCACCAATACATATGAAATGCAATGTCTTGAAACAGAACATACATAAAATAAGGTCACTCACTGGTCAGTTGTTGAAAATGCTGTGACCAGAGCACCTAGGAACCTACCTCCGTATTTCCCCTTAGAGTAACAGTTCAATGTGCACCACTTTAACACTCACAGAAATGTTATAGAACAGAACTACTAAGAACAATGAGAAGTGACTGTATATAAAGCAAAACTGATAGAAGTACAAGTAGAAATAAAGAAATATATCAAAATGAAATTCAGTCTTTCTTCTCTAACAACTGATAAATCAAACAGACAAAAATAAATCCACTGGAACATGAAAATTTTGAGCAATGAACATGTTTATTCCACAGGCAAATCAATGTCCAGCCACCTTGGTAGAATGCAACAAAAAGAATGCAGAGTTCCTCTGTATTACTCCTGCTTGCAGGTAGAATCTGAATCAAATCGTAAGGAAACACTTGATAAACTCAAACTGAGTTATTTTGAAATTGTCAAAGTCATGAAAGAAAGATAGGACAACTCCATATGAAAGAAAGTTAACAGAAAATTAGCCAAAGGCAATGCTAAGAATCCAAAGTATTTTGGATTCTGGAGCTACATGAAAATGTAGTTATAGCAGACAGATGGGGAGAAATGACAAAATTTGAATATGGACATTATTAGGTCATTTTATGATATTTGATTATGAACTATGAATTAGATAATAGTATAGTTGAATGTTAAATTTCCTGATTTTAATAACCGTCTGTGGTTGTAGAAGAGACTATTCTAGAGATTTATGAAATACACACTGAAGTATTTTGGGGTTACAGGTATGAGATCTGCAACCTATTCTCAAATAGATCTAAGAAAATATAATAGGGTGAGAGGCGAGAGAAGGAGGAAGAGAAGAGGAATCATAAAGCAAATGGGAAAAAAAAATTAATAATGGTTCTGGCTAAAAATATATAAAAATTATCTTTGCACTATTCTTGAAACTTTCCTAAGGTTGAAATTATATCTCAGCAATCACCAAAATCCAAAAAACAAAGCTTAAGTACAGAAATAAGGATAAAAATAAGTAGAAAATAAAACATTCGAAAGAGTATATGGATAGATGTTCATACTCCTAGCAAGCTGCATGATTGGTGGAGGATCACCATGATGTACTAATGAACACCAAAATAAAGCATATGGAGAACTAGAGCAACAAGGAGTATGGAACACATAAAACTCAGGTTAGAAGCTGGCATTAGGGAGAATGATTGTCACCTACCAAGAATAGCCATAAGGTTTTGTGAGTAATATTTATTCATACAGCATTAATTTAAAAAATTTAATTAGGCATCTATAATTCCCTGGGTATCATGGCAGGCACTACAGATAGTAGAGCATCTTGGTCTTGACATAAAATGAGTAGATGTCCAGGCCTTGGAAGGCAGACTGACAAGCCCAAGGAGGCATGCAGAGCTCCATTCAGAGCCAAGGCTCCAAGCAAAAGCACAGTTATAAAAATCAAGGCTTAAAAATAAACACTTAAAACAGAAGTGCTAATGTGGAAAAGTGTAAGAATAAAGAGCAAGGCTCCAGCAGAAGATAAGAAACAATGGATAGGCCTGTTTGGAAAAACAGGGTAGTGATACAGAGGGCCAGAATCAGATTTGCCTGATATTTGAAAATAATCTTAACAGTATGATCTGTGAGACTAGTCTAGTAGGTTAAATTAAATAAAACGTAGCAAAGAGCAGAGAGTGAGTTCAAGACTCAGCTCAGTGCTCAACATCATTAAGAGATTATTCCTGAGAATTACTTCCTCACCTAATCTGGTCCCATTTCACCCTGCCTGTGACCTTGAAGAGCAAATTCAGGGGATTTGAGGGAAACAGGGAATTTCCTATGGAAACACCAATAGGTATATCTCTCTCCTCCCTAGACCATGACTTCTCTCAAGCAAGAATTATTTCTTTTTCATCTATCCTTCCCAATATCTTGTGCAGTGCTGGGCCCAGAATAAATTCTGCATACATTTTTTAAGAAAAAAAGAAATAATGAATAAGTGCTAATTCAATAGACATCATCAAAACTGTAGCTGATGTTACATAAAAACAAGAAAAGGGGAACTAAAAAGCAACCATAACATTCTTAGGAAATGCTTGGTGATGTGCATTATTTTTATAAAATGATAAAAAGTTCAAAATGGTGACAATCCAGAACAAAAATGCATTGGATGTGGAAGGGCTGTTCTCTCTTTCTGACAAAGATCCTTCATCCTTCTCCCTCATCTTAAAAGAGTTCACAAAAGAGTTGAGATCTAAGAAGCTATGGTTTGGGGAAAGACAAGTAGTCCTCTAGCAAAGAAAATTTCCTTAGTGGGTTAAAATTAAGCTCATAGTTAAATATTTAAAATAATTCCCCTTGATGTCATCACAAATTGTTCCCCCATGTAGTATCTTCAATATGGCACAATATGTAGTCCTTCCAGCTGAAATAAAACTTGGATCTGAACAGTTAAAAACTCAGAACTGACATGGAAGGAAAATACAGAGTCCTAGATCTTGCAGCTCAGTTTGCTCCTCCTGTAAAGGACATTATCTTTTGTTATTCTGGCATTATGTTCAACATGTTTTCATCTGCAAAAGACCTGATTTCTTTGCTGCAAATATTGCTGTTTCTCCTTCTTCTTTACACACATTTAAAAAGTTAATTGACTTATGATGGAGGAATTGCCTTATTTTTGGAGATGAGTTCCCAGAATGATCAAAATACAGAATACTTTTCCCCCTGTCCAGAGTACTGTAGCCAAGTAAGAACCAGAAGCTTGAAAAAATGCTTAATCTATCTTTGCTATCTTTTCCTGTCAGTTTTCAATATGGAAGCCATTTCCTGCTGAGAAAACAATAAGCTATCACAAATCTTTCCATTCATTTGTCGCATCTTGCAGTCTTATAGTTGGATATGATTTTTGAGCAAAGTTCTTCCAATTTATGTGCCACAGCAGTGTGGTGCCCTTTGAACACGTCAGAGGAGAGTGGAGATAGCATCTCTCCTGCCAACTGGGAGTGGGATGGACTGAGCTCCAGCCAGTTGCCTCCCACATTAAATGGTTCATCCCAGTCCATTACACCATGTAACGTAAATGCCATGATATGAAAATGACTGGGAACCATTACCTTGTACATCACACAATCTAACTTACTCAAAAAGAAATGCTAATTATGACCATCATGGGACACTATGATCATGGGCTATTTGACTTCTATTTGCATTTTTTCCATGACTGATTTCTCAATACTTCATGAAACAAGTCTCTTTGAGAGACAGTCCAGAGAAAGAAGTAAAAAAAATAAAATTATCCTCTCATTTTTGGAAATTGGCACAAATCCTGTGTTTGAAGCCACAGTGGACACAATGTGTTGAATCGTAGAATGCAGACATCAAGTACTTCTTTATTTATCACTTCTCTAGGACATACATCTTCAATTTCCTAAAATATTTCTAAGCTAGGAAGACTAGAGAAACTTCCACACCTTAGCCACAACTCTATTCACATGGAAATGCTTCTGGTTAAGATGAAGGTTCTACAAATGGCTACTCAGACATAACTGAACCAACTCTTATTTAAAATGTGTCTATTAGTTTCTCTGTTTTTGTTTAATCAAAAATGTAAAGGAATATTTGTATGTTTTACTCTTAGCAATTTTATCATATATTTTTATTTGTATTTAATTTGTGGCCATTGAAAAACTTGGGGATATTTTAAATGAACTCCTGTTGAGCCAATTCTTTTGTTTAACAAAAAGACAGAAATTTCCTTTTCTTTTTTCCTATATCCAACGTGAGAATGTTAGCTGGGTGCAGTGGTGCATGCCTGTAATTCCAGCTATTAAATACTTGGGAGGCAAAGGCATCTTGGCCAGAGCCTAGAAAATCACAGTAAACTATGCCACTGGCTGACAGAATTAGATCCTGTCTCTAAAACAAATAATAATAATAATAATGATAAAATAATTAAGTACTACTTATATTGATTTCTCATCTGAAAAAAATTATAGTCAATTACTTTTAATTGTTACTATAACTTGCAAAGATGACTTTTTTATAGGTTTTCAGCCAAAGAATTGTATAATTGCAAAATATGTCATGCAAATCAGGCAAGACAAGGTCATAGCACTTACCACTACAGACCTCCCCTCAACTTCTCATCTAATGACTGACCATTAGCAAAGTTCTTATCTGTAATGTTTTTTCTTATGTATTTTTCTATTATAGTATAACTAAAAATTAAAACAAACTATGCCCAGTTCATAAGTAATGCTAGTTTACTATAACAAACAAAATTAAAACAACTCAAATACATTAAAAATGATTTCTTTCATTTTGGGATTTTGTGGTGTGGGCTAATCTTACTGGAGGTACATATTATCTCAAAGTAGTTTTGATTTGCATTTCTCTGATGATTAAGGATGATGAGCACTTTTTCATGTATCTGTAGGCTGTGTGCCTGTCTTCTTCAGAGAAGTTTCTCTTCAAGTCCTTTGCCCACCCTGAGATGGGATCACTTGTTCTTTTCTTGCTAATATGTTTGAGTTCTCTGTGGATTCTGGTTATTAAACCTTTGTCGGAGACATAACCTGAAATTATCTTCTCCCATTCTTGAGTGCTGTCTGCTTGCTTTACTTACGGTGTTCTTGGTTGTGCAGAAGCTTTTTACTCTGATCAAGTCCTAGTAGTGTATTTTTGATGCTGCTTCAATTGCCTGGGAGTCCTCCTCATAAA
>CAUYON010181956.1:0-12213 GCA_963573935.1 Arctocebus calabarensis
GATCACATCTACGGTGCATCTTAGCAGAGTACTGGGGAAACTTATTAAATGTAGAGTATCAATGTCTTTATATAGTGATCAAGAAAATGCCATAAAGGCTATCTGTAACAGTACGATCAAAACATTTCTGAATGTATATGAATCGTGCCTTATGATTGCACCAATGTACAGAATTATGATTCAATAAAATTATAAAAAAAATATATTTCAAATTGTATATAAAACCAGCACATTGTACCCCACAATTGCATCAATGTACCCAGCTATGATTTAATTTTTTAAAAAATCAAAAAAGGGGGGAACCAACCAGCAAGTAGAGGTGAAAATGCACACAAAAAAGGCTCAAGACAAAGAATAACAGCTATTGTTTCGATGGGAAAAAAACTGGCAAAAATTGACAACACTAATATCACTCAGTGCTGTGAAATTGCGAACAAAAGACTGCTTTCCTAAATTGCATGGGATGGTGTGAACCTCAGAAGTCATCACAGCAGCCCTGCCTTGGAGTCTGTCCCTAGGAGTCACCCCCAGCACAGAAGGATGCAGGAGTGTGGGGAGCCCTCACAGCATTGCTTTGCCCTGCACAACAAAACAAAATTGGAAATTATTGACTTTATTATCATGTAGCCATAATGATTTGCAGCCATGAAAAATAAGGATTTAGATCCAAATCTGTGGATCCATTCATGTAAAAGGCAAACTGCAGAGTAATCAGTGTGGTATGATTCCCATTATTAACATAAAAGAAGGAGGACTCATTTGCATGTATGTGTGTGCCTGTGTGTGAATACAAAAAAAAAAAAAAAAAAGACAGCCAGCAGCCATTAACATTAGTTACCCTTTAAAAAAATGTATTTTTATTGTTAATTATTATGGGTCCATAATAGCTGTATAGCACCTGGTACCTTTATCTTTTCTTCTGTTTTTGTCTTGTTTGACTTGTTACAATAAGCATCTATTGTTTTAGTAATTCAAAAAGACCTATTTTTTAAAAGGAACAAAAAAATAAGTCCAGGTTGTTGTATGTATCAGGGGTTCATGCCTTTTTATTGCTGAGTAGTATTTTACACACCAAAATTTGCTTATGTCTTCACTAGTTGTTGGACAGTTGGGCTATAGTTTGAGTCTATTACAATAATTCTGCTATAAACCTAGAGATACATGCACTGTAGATGTGTTTTTATTGCCATGCCATATGGAAAATTAATACTTAACATGATAATAAACTGCCCTTCTATCTTCCTAAGTGCTTGTAGCATTTTGCAGTCCTAGCACACACAACACGTAGCAACATGGGTGACCCATCAGCATTGTGCTGATTGAAAGAAGTCAGATACCTAAAACCTTATATAGAATGGTTCCTTGTTTACGAAACTCTAGAATAGGCAAAATTTTAGTGTTAGAAGCTTCTGTGGTTGCCTAAGGCAGATTTGGGGAGGGCTGCTGACTCCAAAGGAGCATAATGAATTGTAGGGGGCTAGAAATGTTCTACATCTTGACCATGTTGTTATTAAACAACTGTATGCCATTATCAATACTCTCATCAAACTGCACATTTAAGATGGATGGATTTTATTTATGCAAATGAGAGCTTATTAAAGCTAGGTAAAAAATTATAATCACAAAGGCTTTTTTTATGAAACAAGAAATGATCTATTCTTTGACCCACCAATAGCATGCCGAGGCACATGTCAGGAGAAAAGTGTGTACGGGTGTACCAGCAGGCTCTCTCAAGAATGTGCACAGTAGTTGTATGGTATTCACGCTCAGTGGGTTGCGACCGGGGAACCAAAAAGAGCTAACCACGGGGACAGACAACATCATGAAGGAAACAAGTCAGACCCAAGGATACATCTTAGGAGAACCTCACCAACAGACCTGTAAGTGGCCCTGTAGGAGTGGTCCAGAGGTGGTTTGGGGCAGAGAAGCAGGTGTTCCTGCCTGGCTGGGCACAGGCTCTTTCTCTAGGCTGCACTGTTCTGATGTGGGCAGCAGTTACCTGGGGGATGCATATGTAAAGCTCCAATGAACGATGCACTTAAGATTAAGGTTCCACACTCTATAAGAAGCACGTTATACAGATTAATATTGAAATCCACAAATAGAAATAAAAATAGCAAAACACCAGGCAGCAGGCTTGGAACATAATTTACTCTGTCACTAGGAGCCATTATAGCATTTGAAACTGGAGAAAAATAAATTGAAAGTGATTTTGGAACAGGAATGTAGCATTTTTCAGAAGGCCTTGGTGAGGGAAGAAGAGTTGGTATATTCTCAGGGAACAAGAATACTCCAGCCCCTGTGGCAAAGTGACCAGGAACCCAAGAAGCATTTCAAAGACGAGCACACACAATTTGGAGACAAATCCTGGTGGCTAGGCAATGTCATGGCAAAAGAAGGAAGATTGTAAAAGCCATAAGAACAGCCACAGCAATAGTGTTATCTAAGTTCATAGTCCTATTCTGTGATTAATTAACTTTGAGATTAATATCTTAATACCATAGGGATCATTATGACCTCCAATGTATGGGCGAGAACCTGAGACTATCCAGAGGGTAAGCAACCTGAGTCACAGTGGGTAAGGGAAGTCGCAAGTGGATCTAGTTTGCAGCAGAAGCCCAGCATGCTGGAAGGAAGACAGAAAGCTCAGATCGGGACTCTTAGTATTAAAGTCAAGAACAAACACCCCCACTCAAGAGGAGATTGGCTGCCAACTCACATGCTGAGAGACTCTGGGACAATAAAGCAAAAGATCTTTCCTGCTAAAGCCACAGTGAGATACCATCTCACATCAGGATGGATATTAACAAAAATCAGAAAACAACAAGTGGTGGTAGAGATGAGGAGAAATTGTAGCCTTGCACATTGCTTGTGGTAATGTAAAACGGTACATTAGCCATTGTGGGAAGTGTTTCAGTGGCTTCTTAAAATGTTACACATAGAGGGTCTTTATCTGACACAAGCAATTAACATAACCTGGTTCTTTGTACCCTCAATGAACCTCCAACAACAAAATAAAATGTTAAACATAGAATTGCCATATGATCCAGCAATCTCACTTTCAGGTAAATATAGCCAAAAGAATGGAATGGGAGGCTCACACACATATTTCTACACCCATGTTCATAGCAGCACTATTCACAATATGCAAGATACAGGAACAACTCTATTGTTCAACAGCAGATGAATGGGCAAGCAGAATGTTACATATACAGACAATGGAATATTATTCTGCCTTACAAAGGAAGAAAATTCTGACACATGCCTTGAGAACATTATGCTAAGCGAAAGAAGCTAGTCAAAAAAGGACAAAGACAGTAATTCCACTCATACAAGATTGCTAAAGTAGTCAAGTCTATAGAGACAGAAAGTAGAACAGGGGTCGCGATGGGGCTAAGGAGAGGAAAAAGTGGGGAGTTGTTTGATGAAGACAGTCTCAGTTTTGCAAGATGCACAAGCTCTGGAGAAGGGTGATGGTGATGGTTGCACAACAATAGGAATGTAGGTGATGCCATTGAATTGTACACTTAAAAATATTAAATGGGCCGGGCCCGGTAGCCCACGCCTATAATCCTAGCAGTCCTGGAGACCACAGTGGGTAGATTGCTTGAGCTCAGGAGTCTCTACTAAAAACAGAAAAACTAGGCAGGCATTGTGATGGGCACCCATAGTCC
Source organism: Arctocebus calabarensis (assembly GCA_963573935.1). Lineage (NCBI taxonomy): Eukaryota > Metazoa > Chordata > Mammalia > Primates > Lorisidae > Arctocebus > Arctocebus calabarensis. The sequence goes on from CAUYON010181956.1 coordinate 3,675, forward strand.
CAGCTGTTTGTGAAGTGGACACAAGAAGATTACTTGAGCCCAGGAGTTTGAGATTGCTGTAAGCTAAGATGCCTTGGCACTCTACCCAGGGTAACAAAGTGATACTCTGTCTAAAAAAAAAAAAGAATAAGAATAATTAAATGGCAAACTTTATGTGATTATATTTTATCACAATTTTAAAAATGAATAGCAATTAAATAAAAGCCTCCCCCTCCCAAAAAAAGATCAATCCTGTTAAAGCCAGACACCAAGAGCTGTGGACAGTCACGAAGAGCTTTGCTGCAGCCTGATAGGAAACTCTAGCATGCCGAAAGGTTCATATTTCATATGTTCATATTTTCCTTTCTTCATTCCGAGCATAATTTGGCCTTCAGTATTTCCTGTCAAATTCATCACCATTTTCTGATGCATTTTTATGCCTGTAATGGCAGCATTCCTGCCTGAGGCTATAAGTAATTGGGCTAAGGCACTTTCAAACCTAGGTGACAACATGTTTCTCATGGGACATCCGAGGCGGAGTCCCTCAGCACTCCCTGTCCTCCCATGCTGTTAAAAGCCTCCGTGGGTGTCTGGCTACATGTCAGATAGTGCTGCCTCCAATGCAAACAAATCACAGCTAAAAGATAATAAGTAACACAAACATAGCTATGCACATAGATTTCTAAGGATCCATTTCTCCTCTAGGACGTGCACAAACCCCGAACATAGGTGAGAGAATCTTATTCAGATGAAAATAAGAAATCCACCAAACACACAAAAATGTGCCCTGTGACTAAGTGGGCAGGAGATGATGTGAGATTCCTTGAAAACCGGGAAGTCATTATTTGCTTGGTCCCTGGAGTTGCAGAAGTCCAGATAGGACAATTAGGCAGGCCCCACCCGCCTCCTACCAGAGGGCTGTGCTTTGACTTGGCTCCCACTAACTGTTAAAGGCTCACGAGCTAATTTGCATTAACATGATGTGAATAGATGGAAGGGGGATTGTCACAACATAGGCACTCAACATACAATTAAATGCACATCCCGCCAGGATTAGTTAATATTACACAATTCACAGGAAAATGAAGGGCACAAAATTTGGTGTAAAATGTGATTGCAAATATGTGGAAAATTAAGTGATAACTCTAACCCCTTTTTGTACATTTCTTTTTTCTCTGAAATTTCTCTAGTGAATATGTATGTATTACTTTTATAATGATAAAAATATTTCTAAGGCATGTGGGTTGGGGGTAGAGCAGCAGTTTTCACTCCCAGGGGACATCTGGCAGTGTCTGAAACAGTTTGGGTTGTCACAGTGTTGGGTGTGCCATGCTACTGGAGGGTGCTGCTAAATGTCCTAAAATGCACAGGACAGCTGATCCCAAAGCGGGAGACTGCCAAGGTCCAGAAGGTCCAGTGGAGGGCCTTTTCTCTCTCCCACAAGGGCCCACAGCCGGCAGTGCCCAGGGTGCCCTGTCCCCCAGGAAAACGCCCAGAACGCCCTGCAGGGCTCATGAGGACAAGCTGCCCGGGAAGATAGGTTCCCACACCAACCTTCCCCAGCACGGACCTGGGTGCCAGGCAGGCAGGCAGGCTCGCTGGTGGCCTAGGGCCACTTTCTCTGTCTCATGGCTGTCCTGCGGGGCCCACGGGAGCGTTGGGAAAGAATATATGTAGTTAGAAAGGTTCCGGGCCTCTGACCAAACCCAACGCCTGATGTCATATGGAAGTTTTTCTAACTTCTTACAGCAGGAAAGGGCCGGGTTTTCTTTTACCTCAAGCCCTCCTCACCTGACAAGTAGGGCAGGTCTTTAAGGAAAAGGACTCCGGAGCTAAGGCGCCAGCCACGTACACCTGAGGTGGCGAGTTCGAATCCAGCCCGGGCTCACCAAACAACAATGATGGCTGCAACCAAAAGAAGGCCGGGCGTTGTGGCGGGAGCCTGTAGTCCCAGCTACTTGGGAGGCAGAGGCAGGAGACTCTCTTGGGACCAGGAATTGGAGGTTGCTGTGAGCTGTGATGCCACCGCCCTCTACCCAGGGTGACAGCTTGAGGCTCTGTCTCAAAAAAAAAAAAAAAAAAGGAAAAGGACTCCTAGAGCTGGGTGGGACAGCCGCCTATGTGGGTGCTGGCGGTGCCCAGGCGAGGTCGGAAAACCGGGTAGCCCTGCCCGCATGAAGATCGCTTTGTTAAAGAAATGGAGGGGTGACCAGCCTCATCAAAGGACCACAGGAAGCGCAGTTCTGCAGGGGACCTTCTCCCGCAGTTGTTCAGCCCCGGAGGAGGCCGGAGAGGCACATCCCAGGGGGCCTTGTGGGGAGCCATGAGGCTGGGAGAGGGCGCCTCATAGCAGGGCACGGAGAATTGGGCCGGTCCCTTAGCAAGCACAGCAGTCACAAGCCACCTCCCAGGGAGGAGGCAGCGTCAGAATCATCATCCGCAATATGTCTCTCAGTTCGTATTTTAAGTATTAAAGTACATTTAACTAAATTACAGGAAATTACAGATGGGCTAACTGAATTTAATTTTCAGTGCTCAAAGGCTTTACTTCAAAAGGAGCGATAAATTCCTAATCTTTTAAGTTTTCCAAAAAGTCTTCCCGTTTCAAGGTTTTAAGTGTAGATGAAAATGTGAAGAGAAAGGACATTAATACTAAACAAAGGAAGCTGTGTTTCCTAAAATAAGTGACTTCCATACTGTTAAGCAGATGCAGATGTACTGATTTTCATAAAAAAGGCCCTGGGGGCAGAGAGAACGGAAGAATTATTTAATATAACTTTTCCACGTGGCATTTGCCTCATGATTCACATCGTCTGAGTTGGCGCTCTTAACAGTTTACTTTTTCTCCTGGTTCATTTTTAGTCATTTCCTGGACTTCTGAAACACAGTTTCCACTAACTTTGCTTGGGCATCTACTATGCACTGGGCCAAGGGCTTCTACAGGCCTTCTCTGGAGACTGCCTATCCTTCCTGGGCCATCATTGCACTTATCAAGGACATTCTAACCCCACATTCGCAAGATAACTGGACTCAATCCCACTGCCTATTTAAATAGACTTAGACTTTGTTCTTCTTCAAAAATGATCAATAAATATTAAGAGCTTTTAACATTCTTACGATTTTAAAAGAACAAAGGTGAATTCAATCTTTTATAAACAGAATACTATTATATCAAAAATGCATGTGAAAAATATAATCATCAAAGTCGCCTTCATCTACTTCATCTATAGTAGGCCAAAGTAACATCATGTACGTCCAGTATGATGTACTAGGATGGACACTACGGTTTTTATTGTTTAGTACCAGAAGTGCTTGACCTGAAACTGATAATGAGAAAGCAACACACAAATTAAAATGGGGAGAAATTCTGCAAAATAACTGCCATGCACTCTCAATAAATGTCAGTGTCAAGAAAGACAAAGAGAGGCTGAGGAACTTCTCCAGAGATGTGACAACTAAATGCAATTTGTGGTCCTGGATTAAATTCTAAGGCATTCTAATAGCTATGGAGAAAATTATTGAGACAATTGATGAAATTTGGATTTAAACGATTAAATTAGGTACTTGCATTCTGTCGCTATCAAAGTTCCGAATTTGATCATTGTACTGTGGATATATAAGAAAATAGTGCAATTCTTAGGAAATAGACACTTAGTTGTAGGCTAGTGGATAGGGTTAAAAGTGTTGGGCACTAGAGACAAAGTGATGTGGGGAAAAGTCAAGAATCACTATAGGCCCTGAATACTGAGAATACTGAAATCAGTACTCGCTAGACACAGTACACTGTCCCAGCCCTAAGTCATATATTAGCAGTGTTAAGGTTAAGGTAAGACAGAAGTTCAGTAAACAGTATGTGTTAGGAGTTCAATCGTAGTTAAAAACAACAACAAAAAAAACTACTTGTTTTTTAACTTTTACTCTTTCTTTGAAGCTTTCCACTGTACTGTATTTTCTCATGCCTGTGATTTCAATAAAAGTCAGTGAGGAATGTTGGAGGGGGCCACACCCTTGTTTCTCCTTGCAGAGTGCTTGCTGGTGTTGACCTCCCTGAGTCCCTCAGTTCAATGCAAATGGACTGAGTAGGTGTTATTCATTTGCATCATGTTGCACTGATAGTTAGGGTTACACAGGCATACTATCTCTATAACTTATTCTCAAATGGTTCAGAAAAAAATTTAGAGATATGTTGTATTCTTACATCTTTTCTATTAAGATATATGTATAAAAAAATTAAATGCATAGAAAAAATGAAAGAATTAAATGCTATATTTGATCAAATTGAAGATGCAAGTAGGTGTAAGATGGATCATGTCTTGTGTTTGTTCCACAACGAAAAAATATATAGCCAATAAAACTATGACACAGTATTTTTCTAGTCTCTTAGGATTTTTCTTTAACCCTGTTAGAGAATTCTTTTAGACTTATTAATATAGGCTTTTATTATATATCATGCTTCTGCATAAATAAAAATAAATAGTTTAGGGAAAGAAGTTAAAGTATTCCCTTAACTTCTTCACATTCTGATTTCAACATTTCTGATCCTTTTCTGATTGATAGTTGTTCCTTGTCTGTATTTTTCATATGATATTATCCTCTAAGCCACAACGAACATGATACAACTTTTCAAAATGATTCTCCATGAGGATTTCCAATATTTTCTTCCAAGTCATTGAAGCCCATTCTGCAAGATTTAATGCTTGATCATTCCAAAAGGAATTAGAGGAAGAAATGACATTGGCCAACAGTGATGACTCTAGTTCCCTGAAATGGTTGGTGGACTGATCATTGAGGGTTAGAGTCACCAAATTACCCTAATGTAAACAATTCCACATGCACACATGCTGAGGATTGACAGCAACTACACAACTGCCACCAACCTGGCAGAAAGAGGTAAGAAAACACAGAATATGAGTTGCATCCATATTTCAGAGAGAGTAAAACGTGAAAAGGGTGCATCTTAGAATTGGAATGTAGTGTTTTAAAATATTAACAGTATTGGGTTTGTGGATGGGAGTTTATGCTGCTTCTCTATGCTTCAATTTTGTGCCAATAAGCACATATTAGTTTGTTGGTGCTATTTTTATAAAAAGAAATGAATGCATCTTAATCCATAAGACATATTTTATCTAAATCACGTGCCTGATTTTTACCAATGCATTCTCTATGCTTCCTGGGGCACAAAATTATCCACCTATCAGTTCAGATCTAAGAAGCTTCTTTGCTAAAAAATGAATTAACTGCTCTAATAACTACAGGATGTCCATAAAGTTCCTGTGCAATTTAAAATATGCACATGAACTTTATGGACACCTATATTGATCAAAAGCCTATGAGATATAAGAAAAAGACAGACTCAGATGATACCATCAAGGATATTACAGTCTGGTAGGGAAGAGTCTTGAATTGATCCAAGATGTGCATTTTTTCTAATTTTATCCTGTCTGAAATTGCTGTGGTCCATGCATCAGTCATGATGTAGTTACCGTTTCCTCCATATATACATCAAAACTCACACAAGGGGTATCATTGATTTGAAAGAAAATTTCAGAGACAGTGGTGGAGAACTTTTTAAAGGTTTATTGAGGTATAATTCACTCTGAGATGTTCAGCAGCTATAGTCATGAACCATCACCAAATCAAGGAAGAGAATATTTCCATTATCTCCAAAAGGTTCCCATCTCTCTTTTGTTACCAGTCCCATCCTCCCATCTTAAGACTCTGGCAACCAGTGGTACCTTTTCTAGAATGTCATATAAATGGAATCGTATAGCATGAAGCATCTCATATCTGGCTTCTTCTACTTAGAGTCATGTTTTTGAGATCCATCCACATTGTTACATGTATCAAAATTTTGTTCCCTTATTATTACTAAGTATGTTCCATTTTATGTCTGTCTTATGCTCATTCTACACTACAATGACTACCATAAGTTTATAGTGTGGATTCTCTTTGTATTGTTTTTCCAAAATCGTTTTGGTTAATCTAGATCCTTAATTATTCTGTATACATTTAAGAATCACCTTGCCAATTTTTACTAAAAAAAAACCCAACCTACTAGGACTTTGATTGGAATTGTTTTAAATCTATAAATAAATTTGGAATGGTCTGACATTTTAATAATACTGAGTCTTCTTGTCTATGATCCCCATGTATCTCTCCACTTATTTAGATTTTTCTTTAACTTTTTGCTTCAGTTTTTAACAGTATTTAACACATAAATCTCACACACTCATTTCAGGCAATTTAGTGAGACTATGTCTGCAAAAAGAAAAAAAATTAACCCAGAGTAGGGGAAAGATGGGGATGGTTGTACACACCTATAATGCCAGGATCAATGGATCTCTGGAGTGTGAGGTTGCAGTGAACTATGATCATGCCACTATACTCCAGCCTGGGCAACAGAGCAAGATCCCATCTCATTCATAGATAAATAAATAAATTATATATATATACTTTGTTAAATTTAACACTGAAGCATTTCATGTTTTTTATGCTATTGTAAATGATCTTTTTAAAATTTTCCAATTGATCTTTGTTGGTACAGAGAAATACAGTTTTGATATTAGTATTTTTACATTGTATTCTGTAGCCTTACCAAAGTCACGTATTAGTTCTAGCAGGTTTTATGTAGATTCTTCAGGTTTATTTCTGTAGATGATCATGTTATCTGCAAAAAGAGATACTTTTATTTCTTCTTGTCCAATATGCATGGCTTTTTTCTCTTGCTTTAATGTACTGACTTTCCTCATTCTGTTTTCACCATTAACTATGATGTTGGCTTTTGGTTTTTGGTGGATGCCCTGCTATCAGCTTGAGGAAGTTTCCTTCTATTTATAGTGTGCTAACAGTTTTTATCATTAAATGTATCATGAATTTTGTTAAAGGTTTTTTTGTATCTGTTAAGATTTTCATGTAGTTTTTCTTTTTCAGTAGGCTGATATGGGGAATTACACTCTTTTTTTTTTTTTTTTTTGAGACAGAGCCTCAAGCTGTCGCCCTGGATAGAGTGCTATGGCATCTCAGCTCACAGCAACCTCTAATTCCTGGGCTCAAGCGAGTCTCCTGCCTCCACCTCCCAAATAGCTGGGACTACAGGAGCCTGCCACAACGCCTGGCCATTTTTTTTGTTTGTTTGTTTTAGCCATCATTGTTGTTTGGCGGGCCCGGGCTGGATTCGAACCCACCAGCTCAGGTGTATGTGGCTGGCGCCTTAGCCCGTTGAGCCACAGGCACTGAGCCTACACTCATTTTTTAATGTCTGCTATATTTTGAACGTTTGTCTCCCTCATGTTGAAATATGATCCAGTGTGGCAGGTGGAGCCTAATGGGAAGTGTTTGGGTTCTGTGGGTGGACTTCTCATGAATAGATTATTGCTCTCTCCGGTGAGTTCTCACTCTATTGGTTCCCTGGGAGCTGGTTATTACAAAAATCCTGGCACTTCCCCCTCGACCTTGCTTACTCTGGGGGTGTGATCTCTGCCTATACTGGCTTCCTTTCACGTTCCTCCAGGAATGAAAGCAGCCTGAGGCTGACACCAGATGCCCAATCTTCCGGCTGGCAGAATGATGAGCCCAATAAACTCCTTTTCTTTAAAAAATTACCCAGCCTCAGGTATTTGTTTAGAGCAAAACTAAATGAAATAAGAAGTGTTGAATTTACTTTATAATCCTTGACAAACCCCTTCAGGGATGACTTATTACTATCTTTTTGATATATATCTGGATCCCATTTGCTGAAATATTGATTGTTAAGGTTTTTTTTTTTCTATGTGAACGCAGTCATTGGTTATTAACTGACCAGATTACAAAAATAACCAGGGCAGATACTGCATTCTTCTAATAAGCCTATTGATTTGGTCTTCCCTGTTACCAGCATCTCTACCTTCTACAAAGTGGGTTGTCTTTTTCTTCATTCTACCCCATGGAGACAATAACTTGAAGGGCCACAAGAAGTTCTTTGCTTCTTGGAAGCGTTTTTCAAATGTATAGATCTCATGACTCAGATCCTCTATGCAGATGATGCCATATTTACCAAGAGATGAAGCAATCAAACTGTTGTCAGTCAATGCAATTTGCTTCTTATTGATTTTGCCATAACCATGCTTGTAGATTAGCTAATTTACTGACTTTAGATTTGGGTACTCCCATGCAATATACACAGTTCTATAGTCCTCAGCATGTTAATCAAAGCCTTGCTGAGGGTGCGCCTGTGGCTCAAAAGAGTAGGGCGCCAGCCCCATATGCCGGAGGTGGCGGAGAGCGCCAGCCCCATATGCCGGAGGTGGCGGATTCAAACCCAGCCCCGGCCAAAAACTGCAAAAAAAAAAAAAAAAAAAGACCTTGTTTAACTTAACAAAAGTTCCATTGAAGGTGAAGAAGCTGTAACACCTTTCAGACCTTTGAACTCACACCATTGATACCTCTGATCCTGATGACAAATGCCAATTTGGGTTCTGCAGGTACTTAGAAGTTTCCAGTTTTTCTTGCCGTCCTAGCCATCTGAATCTCAGTTCTATACATCTGCTTGTATTCCTTATGATAATGCTTAGTTTTCTCATAG
>CAUYON010181961.1:0-19156 GCA_963573935.1 Arctocebus calabarensis
GTAGTCCCAGCTACTAGGGAGGCTGAGGCAAGAGAATCGCTTAAGCCCAAGAGCTGGAGGTTGCTGTGAGCAGTGTGACGCCACGGCACTCTACCCAGGGCGATAAAGTGAGACTCTATCTCTACAAAAAAAAAAAAAAAAAGAAGCTGGATGGTCCCTGCTGTGCATGCAGTCCCTGAATTTTCTATAAGATTTTATTGCTATTTGACATCATCCTGTGAGCATTATAGGTGCTCATAAGCTATATCTTGAGATAAATTGGATAATCCAGGCACCTATGTTTTGTTGCTCCCAGAGTCAGCTTGGGAGGAAGGCATGAAGATGATGATGGGAATAATGACAACTGATGAGGTTTGTTAAGCCCCTGCTAAAGGCTCACTGATGTTGAATGACCAATACTTTTAACAAGAGGCTAAGGCTGGTATTGTTAGGTTTTGTTTTTAAGAGGCGAGAAGACTAAGGCACAGAGAGGTGACAACTCTTGTACAAGGGCAGGATGTTGCCACCATCCCGTAAGTCAGGTCATGTCACTCCCCTGACAACCACCCCACGGACTCTGATGGTCAGGACGTGTGTGAGGCCATGATCTTCCCCCCACTTAGCCACCTTTCTGACCATATCTGCTACCCGTTCCCTTCACTCTCCCTCTCCAGCCTCCTTGGCTTCCTTGCTGTTCCATAAATACACCAAAGAGCTTCCACCTCAGGGCTTTTACACACGCTGGTCCCCCTGCTTGTTAACACTATTCCCTGCAGATATCCTCATAACTCACCATCTTAATTTGTAAACCACTCCTCATCCCTTTCCCCATCTTATTTTTTCCATAGACTTATCAACATCTAATATACTATCTAATTTACCTATTTTGTTCAATGTCTCTCTCCCCCACTAGAAAGTGAGGATAGGAATTGAGTTTGTTTTGTTTACGGCCATTTCCGAGGACCCAGGATAGTGCCTGACACCTAGTAGAGTCTCAGTGGCAGTTTGTTAAAGGAGAGAACCCCATTGCAGGATTCACACCATCACAAAATGCTCTCTCAGGGAGAGACACAACAGGAGTACATAGTTAAAGTTTGGCTAAAGGTTTTGGGCACCAGAGCAGGAAGCCAGAACTGGAGGGAAAAGGGAATACAGAGCAAGAGGTGACTCCGGGAGGGACAAACAGGAGATTGTCCAGCCAATCCCCAAGATGGGGGTGGTCTGTGCAGCCAAGGGAGCTGGGACTTGCTGGAAGGCCCAGGTCAGGGGTCAGCAGTGGGAAAGGGCAACAGCTTTTCCTCCAGCCACAGGAAAGACCATGAAACCATCCTGGCACTGAAATACCAAATAGATAGCTCCCATTGTCCACACACCCAGGAAGTGCCCCACATCTTAATCCCAGATCCAGAAGTGCCAGAAACTACCTTAGAATTCCCGAGTCTTGGCCTGGCATGGTGGTTCACACCAATAATCCTAGCACTCCGGGAGGCTGAGGCAGGCGGACTGCTTGTCTTTTATGATCTTAATAAAGTACTGGCTTGTTAGTTTTTAGAAGCCCCACTCTATAATTCTTGAATTTCTTGATGTGTTCTTGTATTTAGGCTGAGTCACCACATACCCAACACCAGAAACCAGAAAGCCACCAGCTGCCATCTATTGATCTGTCTACTTACCAAAATTATCAAAATCAGTTTCCTGTCAGACCCATTGATGCCAGTTACACTTGCTATTACATACTTTAGTTAAGTGGTATGTAGTGGGATAAAATAGGTGGGAAAAACAAAGTTATTTCTATAAACACTGTTGTTAGAAAGCCCTGAGAACCGCAAGCTTAGAAATAGAAATTTATAAAGAATTAGTTGTAGGGGTAAAAAATGGGAAAGGTAGGATGATTATAAAAATCCAGAAGTATTCTGTATTCTGCTTAGCAAATGTCTTTAAATTCTCATCTCATATACAATAAAATAAAATAAACCACAGGGACTTTACCTGACAATGCAAACATTATACTCTAATTATTTATACCCTCATATTAATATGAAATTTAAATAAATAAATAAAATAAACCAAAAGAGGAAATCATTGATTTATACAGGAAAGACTATGTGAGATTTTAATCAATTAACCTATTATTAAAAATTAACTCAATATTGGAAAATTAATTGATATACAGAATAAAAATTAATATATAGAATAATAGCATGTGTAAGTTGAAATAAAAGATAAGATAAAACATTCTAAGATATAAGAAACTTTTCTGTTTCTCTATTCTAACTTTTTCAACTAACCCACCAGATACCAGTCAATGGGCGAATGCTATTAGACAGGCCTGTCAGCTGTCCACAAAAGCCCAATAAAAGTGAGCACTGGAACTATTGTTCAGCCTTCAAAAGGAGGAAAGTCTGACATACTCTGGCTGCAACATGGATGAACTTTGAGGACATTGGTCCTCACATATGCTAAGTGAAATACGCTAGTCACAAAATGACAAATAAGGCGGAATGTGATGGCTCACACCCGTAATCCTAGCACAATGGAGGCTGAGGCAGGAGAATCTCTTGAGCTTAGGAGTTTGAGACCAGCCTGAGCAGGAGCGAGACCCCATCTCCGCTAAAAATAGAAAAATTAGCTGGGCATTGTGGCAGGCACCTATAGTCCCAGCTACTCAGCAGACTGAGGCAGGAGGATCACTTGAGCCAGGAGTTTTAGGGTGCTGTGAGCTAGAATGATGCCACAGCACCATAGCCTGGGGCAAGAGAGTGAGACTCTGTCTCAAAAAAAAGACAAATAATGTACGATTCCATTCAGATGAGGTAGAGCAGTTAAAATTATAGTAGACTGCTCGGCGCCTGTGGCTCAAGTGGCTAAGGCGCCAGCCACGTACACCTGAGCTGGCAGGTTCCAATCCAGCCTGGGCCCGCCAAACAACAATGACAGCTACAACCAAAAAATGGCCTGGTGTTGTGGCAGGCGGCTGTAGCCCCAGCTACTTGGGAGGTGGAGGCAGGAGACTCACTTGAGCCCAGGAACGGGAGGCTGCTGTGAGCTGTGATGCCACAGCACTCTATCCAGGGTGACAGCTCTGTCTCAAAAAAAAAAAAAAAATTATAGTAGAATGGTGGTTTCCAAGGCCTGGGGGGCGTGGGGATAGAAAGTTGTTGTTTAATAGGGACAGAGTTTCAGATTTACCAGATGAAGAGTTCTGGAGACAGGTGGTAGTGATTGTTGCACAGCAATGCGAATGTACTTAATGCCGCTGAATCATACTACAATGGTTAAGATGGAAATTTTTATGTGTATTTTACCACAATAAGCAAAATTGGAGGGAAAGGGTGTGCTACCATGTTTATATCCCACTCTACAGAGTGTTCGGCAGACTTTAAAATAACACACCAACCTCAGCACCTTTCTTATAGTCCCATTGACCTGGGTTCTAGACAGCCTTACACGGTAAAAGAGAAAGATCTCCAAAGGTGAGGTGGTTTGGTGTGGTTTGGTTTAATAGCTACATTTTTTTGCTAAGACATCTCGCCCCATTTCCTTCAAATCCATTGTCTAGGCTTGCATTAATAACTTCAAAAATATGGAAAAGTGGCCAATCACGGTGGTTCACGCCTGTAATCCCAGCACTTTGGGAGGCAGAAGCAAGAGGACTAAAACTCTCAAACTCTCAAACTCCTGCTTGAGGCCAGGAGTTTAAGACCACTTTGGGCAACAGTGAAATCCCATCTCTACAAAACATAGAAAACAATTAACCAGACATGCATGCCTGTAGTCCCAGCTACTTGAAAGGCTGAGGCAGGAGGATTGCTTGAACCTAGGAGTTGGAGGCTGCAGGAGCTATGATGATACCATAGCACCGTAGCCCAGGGTCGCAGGGGGTGGGGGGGGTGAATAAACATATGTATGAGTAAAATTTCCTTATATATATAGATAGATATAGCAATATATATTTGCTACCATTTCCCTCAAAAAGCAAAAATGTTACTTGCCAAACCCATATAGCCAGACACTTGTAACATGTCACTTTAAATATCTTTGTGTGTCTCTCTTATTTCACTTAGCAAAGGATATCAATATATGTTCGTTAAATGAATCACTGAATCAAAGATCAAATGAAAGTTTTATTTCTTGGCTTCAAAAAAGAGATGCAAAAAGGCACAGGAAAAGGGGAGAAGAAAGAAAGAACCCAAAAAGGTTGCCTTGGTACATTTAGCAAAATTATCAGTTTATACTGCACATTGTTTGAGTTGGATGTCACCCAGGTAAGGCAGAAATCATTTTAGCAGGAGTTTCTTCTTCAGATGCCACCCCTGTGACCAACTCAACAGGTCTCAGGGTAAGTGGTGTGGGGTGAGCAATCAAGTCCCTAACCCCAAGCTCTAGCGTGGCTCTCCATATTTGGACCTGGAGAGGGTGGCCAAGCCCCTTGCTGGTGGACTTTTGCTTTTTAGGAAGTGAACTAGTGCAACCACTGTGAAGAACAGCAAGGATAGTCCTCAAAAAACTAAAAAAAGAACTGCCATATGATTTGGCAATCCCACGACTGAGTATATATACCCAAAAGAAAAGAAATCAGTATATCAAAAAGCTATCTGCACTCCCATGTTTATTGCAGCACTATCACAATAGCCACAATGTGAATCAACCTAAGTGCCCAGCAGTGAATGAATGGATCACAAAAATATGGTATATATATTTACAGTGGAATATTATTCAGCCACAAAAAAATGAAATCCTGTCATTTGCAGCAACATGGAACCAGAGAACATTAAGTGAAATAAGCCAGGAACAGAAAGATAAATATCATGTTCTCATTCATGTGTGGGAGGAAAAAAAGTGGATCTCATGAAGATAGAGAGTAGATTGTTGAGCAAAGTAGAGGGGAGAGAGGAATGAAGAGAAGATGATGAATGGGTACAAATATAGGGTTTAATAGAAGAAATAAGACCTAGTGTTAGCTCAGTAGGGTGACTACAGTTTACAATTATCTATTGTATACTTCAAAATATCTAGAAGAGAGTAATTCAAATGGTTGTAGCACAAAGAAAAGATAATATTTAAGGTGATGGATATCCCAAGTACAATAATTTGATCTTTCCAAATTATGTGAATATATTGTTGTCAGATGCATCCCAAAACTACATCTATTATGCATCAGTAAAACAAAACAACACAAAAAAGAGATCCCACCAAGGAGGCAGAGCTGCCCCTCTGTGATGTTAGAGAAGGGAGCCTCTTCCCTATCCCCTCGGCTTGAGGGTCCCCCACACTTCCCACAGCCCTTTTCCCAACACAATCCTGGAGCAGCCGGGAGACTCAAGCAGGAACCAGGAAAGCCAGGTTGGAGGTCTTCAAGGAATCTTCTCCCTTCCCATATATCTCGAGCCCGGGGGTTTCACAGCTGCACACTCAGCCAATGAACCGTTTTCCAGAAGAATAGAAACACCTTTGTCAGAGAACCGGGAGAAATCTTAAGAGAGCAAAGAATAAAAATGCTAAAAGTCCCTCATATTATACAATTCCATGTGTAGGAAATGTCCAGAATAGAGAAATGTAGGCAAACATTTCTGGACTACATTAGGGACTGAGTGAGAACAGTTGAGGGGAAACAGGAAATAACCACCAAAGAGTTTTAGGTTTCTTTGAGGGGTAATAAAAATATTCTGAAATTGTGGTGATGGTTACACAGCCCTGTGAATATATACCAAAAAACACCGAATTTTATGCTTTAAATGGGTTAATTGTCTGAACTGGGAATTATATCACAATAAAGCTGTCATTTTCTTCAAAAAGTTGCTTTAGTTCTAAATTTATTTTTCCAGGTCCTCTAAGAATTCCAAAGCACCACACTCTCTCTGATTAGGGCTGCACTCATTTCACAATAATTTTTAAAAAAACATTCTCTCAACACCTGGAATAGACCCTTTGATGTCTGTCCAAAGCCCTCCTAGGAATTCTTACCTGTTTAAAAGAGGAAATGAGCATTAAAAGCTTGACTTTCTTGGCGTGAAGCACCCATGTTAATTTCCACATCTCCGCGTTACTATGGCAACAGAGAGCTTCCACCAACAGATTTGGGGGGTGCATCAAGATGGACTGTGATGTGGGCCCCAGGAGGTCCATAGCTCCTCTCTGCCCAGAGGCCCCAGGCCCCAGCAGAGAAATTGGAAAAAGGGGAAGATATAGGACCCTCTGGGTCCCTACTCCATCCTGCCCCAGTGGGCACCTGAGTCACTGTCCTCATACAGGAAGAGTAGAAGGGTGAGTCACATCTTTTAAAAGCTGTAATCTAACACAGGATGTTGAGCACCTGAAGCGGTCTCCATGTCAACATGACCATATTTTTTAGGCAGCAGTAGGAGGCTTCCTGGGTACATTAGAGTAATACAGCTAGACAACAATCAGCAAACAGCTTGGGGAAAGCCACTGGGCAACTGGGAGTCCACTGTCCTCACAGATGAGTCTCACACCTGCAGAAGTTCCTTGCCTTGAGGCCCCTGAAGAGTCAAACACACAGACCCAGGAGGCCTTAGGTCCATCCTGCTGAGCTGTCAGGTAGAATTCTTAGAACTGAGAAGGGAATGAGCCACTGGGTGTGGGATAGGCAGACTCTAAGGCCCCTGATGAGCCTTATGTAGCTCCCTCATACATCGTACCAAGGTTGATCTGTATCATGGCCAATAGAAGACAGAAAAGGTGAAGCTAGATCATAAAAGACATCACACTTTCAGATGAGAAGCCAGTTGCCATGTGGAGAGGACACTCAAGCAGTCCTATGAAGTAACACACATGGACAGGAAGTCCCTGGCCATGAGCCTTGAGAATATGTTGCCTTGGAAATGAATCCTTCAGATGAATACAGCCGCACACAACATCTTGATTCCTGACTTCAATCTCAAGAGAGACCCCAGCTGGAACTGTCAAGTTAGCTGCTCCCAGATTCCTGACCCACACAAAATACGTAAAGTAAAAAATGTTTATTGTTGTTTTAAGCTGCTGAGTGTTGGGCATATTTGTTACACAGCATGGATAACAGACACAGGATAGTTATAGATGTTCCTGGAACAGCCAGCAATTATCTTGAGAAGAAAAAAATGGCTTAATATTTTCTCTCCTTGCTCCTTCCCTTCCCCACAAAGAATTTTTACATAAAAAGTGATGGGTTGATGGAGAGGGAGTGTGGAGACTTGGATGTATATCCTGGCTTTGTCCTTACCTTCTATCATTCTTAGTTTCCCCTCCTCTAAAATTGAAAAGCAAAATGCAATCCACCACCTCTGAAATCCTATAATGGTTAAAACCATAAGTTTTGAGTGAGGGAGACTACTTACTAATCCTTGTTGTGCCATTTGCTTCCTGTTCTCTGAGCCTCAGTATTACCTTCTGTAAAGTGGGCTTAATCATATCTACTTCACATTGTTACAAAAATTCACTAAAATAATACCTATAAATCAGCACACAGTGAGTGCTCAATAAATGCTAAATAACACTACCAATAATAAGATAGCATGGTGGATAATGATTATTTTCACTTATGACTAAAATATAGGAGAATCAGAAAGGTTGGAGGACTTCTTTCAAGTATCATTAATTTTTTTTCAGCCTCCTCATGTGATTCTTTGAGAAACTCTGTCCTAGAAAAACTTCCCCACAAGTGCCCAAAAATCATACAAGAATTTTGCAGCAGTGCTGTCTGTAATGGAAAAAGAATGGAAATAATCCAAATGCCTGTCAACAGGTGACATTATAAATGGAATACTACACAGCAGAACTATGTGTATGAACATGAACATTTCTAGAATATAGTTCTGAACAAGGAAAAAATGCAGATGGTAAGTGGAGTATTTATCACATGTAAAAACATGCAGAACATCATTATTTGTAATTTAGGGACATACACATATAAATGTAAAAAAACACGAATGGAGCCAAGAGCATCAAATTTAAGATGGTGGTGGCCTCAGGGAGGGAGGAAAGGGCATGAGATGGGGGAGGAGGTCCATGGGCATCATTCAGTGCTTTGGTAATCTGGTATTTCTTAAAGTGGAACAGGTACAAGATGCCCATTGTATTATCTATCCTTTTTGGATGACTGGAATATTGCATCACTTGAAAATGGATGTGCATAGAAAAATATCTACTAGAACTGTGGATGGGTATTTTATTCTTCTTGGGGTGTGTGTGTGTGCGCGTGCGCGCGCACATACGCACCTTCTATTTCATTTGTAATAATCTCATCTTGCTTTATAATTTTTTTTTATTTCAGATCAATATGAGGGTACAAATATTTTGGTTACATTGTTTACATTGCTAAGGTAAAGTTCAAGTTGCATTTGAGCCCTAACTCATCTTGCTTTTAAGAAGTAAAGAAGTTGGCTCAGCACCCATAGCACAGTGATTACAGCACCAGCCACATACACCGAGGCTGGAGGGTTTGAACACGGCCTGGGCCAAGCTAAACAACAAAGATGATAACCTCAACAAAAAAATAGCCAGGTGTTGTGACAGGTGCCTGTAGTTCCAGCTAGTTGGGAGGCTGAGGCAAAAGAATCACTTAAGCCCAAGAGTTGGAGGTCGCTGTGAGCTGTGACACTACGGCACTCTACCGAGGGCAACATAGTGAGATTTTGTCTCAAAAAAAAAAAAAAGAAAGAAAGAAAGAAATTGGGGCCAGGCACAGTCGGTGGCTCATGCCTGTAATCCTAGCATTCTGGGAGGCAGAGGTGGGTAGAGTTTGTGACCAGCCTGAACAAGAGCAAGAACCCATCTTTACTAAAAATAGAAAAGCTAGCTAGGCATAGATAAGGGAGCCTGTAGCCCCAGCTATTCAGGAGGCTGAGGCCAGGGGATTGTTTGAGACCAAGAGTTTGAGGTTGCTATGAGCTATGACACCACAACACTATATCCAGGGCAGCAGAGTGAGACTGTCTAAATAAATAAATAAATAAAATAGTTATTTGCTAAGAAAAAGGCACTGATCATTGATGCTTAATTTCTTTTCTTTTCTTTTCTTTTTTTTTGAGATAGTCTCACTATGTTGCCCTCAGTAGAGTGCGGTAGCATCACAGTTCACAGCAACCTCAAAATCTTGGGTTTAAGAGATTCTCTTGCCCAGCCTCCCAGTAGCTGGGACTATAGGCACCCACGACAACACCTGGCTATTATTATTTTGTTGCTGTTGTTGTAGTTGTCATTGTTGTTTAGCAGGCCTAGGCCAGGTTCGAACCCACCAGCCCTGGTGCATGTGACCAGCACCCAAGCCTGATGCTTAATTTCTTGAAAGTAAGAAGTATCACTTCTCTAAATGATTTTCTCTAAAAACAACACTTATTTGCATGTCCAAGTTCTCAAAGATCAGGGAAAATCAATCTGATACTCTATGACATGAGAAATATCCTAAGGCCAGAGCACAACCCTTCAGTCACGGTACACTCACACAGGGTCCCCAAAACCTACTTTTAAGGCTGCATTGGAAACTGGGCCTGACCCCACTGGGTGTGTCTAATAAGAAGGGAGATGCTGCTCTGTTCTCCCTTCCTCTACAGTAGCATTAAGTTAGAAGGAGAAAAAAAAGATTCCAAGCAGGTAGATGATGGGAGAGGGGGGAGGAGAAATGAACCCAAGAGTGAGAGAAGCAAGAACAGGTATGGTGTATTTTCTTTTTAATGAAATCAAGTCATTCTGGAGGCTACCCAATGCAATATAGCCTCAAGTTGGGGAGTTTTGTTTTTCCTAAGCAATAAAATCTGACTCTGCCAGCAAGAAACACTTGACTGCTGTTCCTTAAAAATGCAAAAGGTTTTCTGTGTTTTGTTTTGTTTTGCATAATGGACACATTTCCTATGTAGTCACTTTTTAGGTTCTTTGTCATGTGTCAAGGTAAGCTTTTAGAAAATTCCTCCAAGGGCCACAGGGAGGTAATTTCCACCTAATAGAGAATGCTTAAAATGGAGAAAGTCAACTTTTCAATATTGCTTCAGGGACCATATTTTGTGCATTCAACATAGCCGAATGCAAAGTCAAGAAAGAAAATTGAGTGTAATCTCCTGACAAGACTGAATGATGCAAGCGATGCCAGGTGAATTACCGCCCCCTGGTGTCCAAAAACAGTGGTGGGTACATTTGCTGAGATAGTCATCTGAGGTGCTTCCTGTGTTCTCTGTCATCTTTCTCTGCCCTTCTAAAAAGCCTAAAACAGGGTGGTGCCTGTGGCTCAGTGAGTAGGGTGCTGGTCCCATATACCAAGGGAGGTGAGTTCAAACCCAACCCTGGCCAAACTGCAAACAAACAAAAAAAAATGAATAAATAAATAAACTTCACCTTAAAAAATAAATAAAAAGCCTAAAACAGAGATAACAATCTGGCAGCCTTCAATAGCCAGCAGACAGACTTGCCAACTGTTTAAAAATCTGGAGATACTGCTTAAAAATCTAGGCCTCGCGTTTCTTTCGAAAAATTGGAAAATCTGTCAATTTGGGGACTGCATGTCAGCATATAAATGTGAGTTATAGCTGAGAAGCTGCTGCCCACTTTGAACAAGGCATGTGCTTTCAAATTCGCCACACTCCTCACCTCTTCCTCTTGTTTCATGCCCAGGCCTCTGCTATAAGTTTCCCTAAACTGGAATCAGAATAAAACCTACCCAAGGTGCAATGGATTTTCTCCCCAGCAGCTCTGACTTTTTTTTTCTGGAAATAACAAATAAAGCAGCAATATCTTGGTGTCTTCTAGAAATAATTGCAACATATAAATGCTTGATATTTAGCAAGCATTTGCTCTGTGCCAGATCTCGCCCTCACACAAAACCTTAGAAAGAGGCACTGTCATCACATTATTCCCAGTTTACAGAAAAGCAAATAGGGGATCAGCTAAATCAGGTTACTGACGGAATGTAATTCAATTTGCAAGTGGCAGAGCTGGGATTTGAAACCAGGCTGCATGGCTCCAATGGTGACGCCCAGAACCACTGCCAGGCCCTGCCTCTATGGGGAGTAGGTGTCATGGGGAAGGTCAGTTCTTAAAGCCATCAACCCTTCTGAAAATTCCAGATTTGAAGGCAAAAGCCAGATAGGCTGTTTGTTCCCATTTCACAGGTGGGAAAACTGAGGCTAAGGGGAACTTGCCTACAGTCACTTAGAGAATAAATGACAATGTCTGAATTGGAACGCGGGGTCTCTCGGACTCCAGAATCTGAACTGTTAACATCTTCATGCTCAGCGTTTCCGGGGCACGTTCCTCGAAGTTTAATTT
This sequence comes from Arctocebus calabarensis, assembly GCA_963573935.1. Taxonomy (NCBI): domain Eukaryota; kingdom Metazoa; phylum Chordata; class Mammalia; order Primates; family Lorisidae; genus Arctocebus; species Arctocebus calabarensis. The sequence goes on from CAUYON010181961.1 coordinate 11,233, forward strand.
CAGTATCTGTGAATTAAGATGGAGATTTCAGAGCTCTGCTTCAAGGAAAACAATTATATCTCTCTAGGAAGCCGAGAATGCAAATTTTAAAAGGGGGAGAAGAAGCAGAGAGGGAGAAAGTAAGGAAGAAGGCGGCGCAAGCTCGGCAGCAGGTGGGTAGGCTACCACCGGGGAGTAAAAGACAGGAGGCTAACAAGGTAGAAGCCATCAGCATCCTCATTTCCACCGGAGGAAACAGGTCCACAAGAGCAGCGCCGAGACGAAGAGACCTATGAGAAAGACAGCAGTTCTCGGCAGAGGAACTGCAAATTTCCGACCCGGTACCTAGAGCGCCCCAAACCTCCACCTGCACCCAGTTTTCAGCGCCCTCTTTTCCTGCCTGCGACCTAGGCCCCGCCCCCTTCGTTCCTCATTGGTTGCTGCTGGCACGAGACCAACACAAGCGACAACCAATGGGAGTGGCCCACGGTGTGTCTTTCCCGGGAAAACAGGCGCAGACTCGTGAACCCGGAAATGAGAGAGATGGACAAGTGAGGAAAACCAATCCGCATCGATGAGGGAGGCGGGATGTCCAATGACCAGTCGCTGGGGCGGGGCCAAGAGGCTGACGCCGGTGGATTTTCGAAGACCCGGCGGCCCCGGAGTCCTGAGAGCGCGGGGAAGGCGGCGGGAGGGTCCGGCAACCGCGCGTGGTGAGGAGGGAGCAAGCCCGAGAGGCTCAGAAGAAGCGAGCCGGGAAGGGTACTGCGGGGTCGGGATCCCTGGGCGGGGCTCGGACAGTAACTATAGACCAGTCCGCTCTCTTCCTGGGCCTCAGTTTCCCCCTCTTGAGAGAATCGAGAGGTGAGAGATTTGCACTCTTTTCCTGCATGCAGCCTTGACACCGAGGAACTCCTCTTTGCCTTAGCAGCCCGGTCGAGGAGCCTGTTCCTCGGGAAGCCCGCCCAGAACACCTGGACCCTCACAGCACGCCAAGCGCATCCCCCTCGAGCGCACCCCAAACCGTTTCAGATGCTCTGTGGCAACGAGTCGGGCACCCGCATAAGACTCTGAACCTTGTGATCAATCAGGCATTTCTAGTACAGGAGCAGCCAGAGCAGGTGCACAGGCCCTCCTCAGTTAAAGGTAGTGGTTAAGACCTTGGAGACTCTGCTCAAGACGCACTTGGGTTTCATTTCTGATGCCCATGTTTAACCTTCTGTGGGCCTTCTGGAATTTAACTTACCCTCCGTTTGCTTTGGTTTCCCCTTCTTTATAAAATGGAGCTTGGGGTAGCTCTTCCTTCATAAGGAGTGGCATGAGGGTTAAGTGAGATAATGTGTGACTAGCACTCAGCTCAGCTCCCCGCACACCATAGTTGCTTAATAAATGCTTATTGTTAGCATATGGTGTTTGCATACCCAGCCCCTCCACTCCCACTGCCAGCCCCAGGCGTTGCCACTAAGGCTGAGTGGCCACCATTCTGGCTCATAGCTCGAGTTTCTTTTGGGATCGCTTGGACTGCTCAGCCTCTTAGGGTCTCTTCTGGACAACCTAGGCAGAAGAGGCCAGAGGCCAAATAGTGGGCTTGCGGCTAAATATCAGGGTGAGGGTAGAAGAGGTGCTCATGTACTAATGAGTCTACCCAACAGTTGTGCTTATCCAAGTATGGGCTTCAGAACTGCAGGGCTGATCTGTGTGTGTTTGTCAGTTATTTGTGCCCCCAAACACTCAGTGTTTGGTCAGAGGCCATGGAGATGTGTGTGAAGGGGAAACATTTTAGAGCCATGGAGCGGGGGAGTCCTGAGTTTATGTCCTAAGGCTGTCACTTGCTCACTGGGTTACTTCAGGCAAGGGACTTCACCTTTTTGAGACTGTGTCATCTGGAGAGCGGGGTGATGATATCATTTCCTCAGGTTGCTGTTGAAGACTGCAGGAGATAAGATATGAGCTTGCTGCTTAGCACGAGACCTATCATGTACTAGGTATTCAATAAATGTCAGGCATGCCTTTGCACAGGCACACTGCACTGTGGGTGGCTCCCATCCTTCTAGGCCAGCCCCACATCTAGTTAAATACACTCCTTGCCTTCCCTTCTCCTTATACCACCCCCAAACCCAGTCTTTAGTGAATTAAAGGTGTGATCCATCTCCCCCGCTGAAGTCACACTGTGTCCTGAATGTGTTCGTTTTGCTGCCTCTTCTCTTTCAACGTGGTTCCTCACAGATCCTGCTTCTCTCAGCAGCCCACTGTGGACATGTGCAAGGGCCCCACCCTTTAATCCAGATGACGCTAGTACCGATGGCTTCAGTGATGGCAGTGACTGAACCAAAATGGGTCTCAACTGGGGGCCGCTTCTTGTGGGTGACACTGCTGAGCATGGTGCTGGGGTCTCTGCTGGCCCTGCTGCTGCCTCTGAGTGCTGTAGAGGAACAGTGTTTGGCAGTGCTCAAAGGCTTCTACCTGCTCAGGAGCAAACTGGACAGGGTGCAGCATGCTGTCACCAAGTGTACCAGTCCATCCACAGAGGTCAGTGTCACCTCCAGGGATGCTGCACTGCTACTGGTCAAGACCAAGGCCTCTCCAGGTGAGAGATACTCTCTTCAACACTTGTTAATTTGACAGATATTTATAGAGCATCTGCTATGTCCTGTGTGCAAGATGCAAGGATATTGTGGGTTGGAATCAGTGAGCCCTGAGCTCTCAGCCTAGACAAGCTGACAGGTGTGAGACAAATGTGAGTCTAGTGATCAGGAAGCACAAAGGGCTATGGAGAACACCAGGAGGACTTTCTGGAGATAACACCTGAGCTGAGACCTGACTATTAAGTAGGAGTGATCCAAGGAAAAAAACCATAAGAGGAAGAGAAAGCTTGGGGGCATTCAAGGAACTAAAAAAAGTTGAGTGTGGCTGGATGGTACCAGATGGTACAGGGACAGAAGGGCTAAAGCAGACACTCCACCTCCACAGGGGAGTTCTTTGTGGGGGGGGCTGATAGATGGTGAGCAGCAGCCCTGGCTTCTTCCCATGAGATGCTGGTAGCACCACCCCCCCCCCAGGTATGACAACTACATTATGTCTCCAGACATTGCCAGATTATCTCCTGGGGGGCACAGTTGAACCACTGGGTTAAAAGAAAATGAAAAAAACAGTACAGGGGTGGTAAAGCCCCGAGGACTGGCAAAAGTGAGGAACACCTGTAGGCATGAAGGGGCAGAGGCAGGGACTAGCAACCTGGAGATGTAGAACTCACCTGTCAGGAGTTATGGCCAGAGGGGATGCCAATCGCTACAACAGCATAGCAGAGAGGCCAGGGGTGGGGGTTGTGGGGGAATAAATGCCCAGACCTCTCCATGTCCACTCAGAAGGCAGGAGGCAAAGGAACCCAGGGTACAGAGAATGGCTTTGGGGACACTCAGACAGTGACCAGCATACCACCCACAAGGCTGTGGAGAAGAGTGGTTCCAAGCATGTTGACCAAGGACAGTGTGGCTGGAACAAGCCCCACAGGGCCAGGGACTGAGAGGCCAGGACAGGTGACAGCTCCCCTGAAGCTACCCCTTGCCTCCCTGACAGTGCCTCTCTGGCTCTCTTCTAGCTGGTAAGTTGGAAGCCAAAGCAGCTCTGAACCAAGCACTAGAGATGAAGCGCCAGGGTAAGCGGGAGAAAGCCCAGAAGCTCTTCCTGCACGCCCTCAAGATGGACCCGGATTTCGTGGATGCGCTCAATGAGTTCGGCATCTTCTCAGAAGAAGACAAGGACATCATCCAGGCAGATTACTTGTACACCAGAGCACTGACCATCTCGCCCTACCACGAAAAAGCGCTGGTAAACCGGGATCGGACGCTGCCACTTGTGGAGGAGATTGACCAGAGATATTTCAGCATCATTGACAGCAAAGTGAAGAAGGTCATGTCCATCCCCAAGGGAAACTCGGCACTGCGCCGAGTCATGGAGGAAACCTACTACCATCACATCTACCACACAGTTGCCATCGAGGGCAACACCCTCACTCTCTCGGAAATCAGGCACATCCTGGAGACCCGCTATGCCGTGCCAGGGAAGAGCCTAGAGGAGCAGAACGAGGTCATCGGCATGCATGCGGCCATGAAGTACATCAACACAACCCTTGTGTCCCGCATTGGGTCTGTCACCATCATCGATGTGCTGGAGATCCACAGGCGGGTGCTAGGCTACGTGGACCCAGTGGAAGCCGGCAGGTTCCGGACAACACAGGTTCTGGTAGGACACCACATCCCTCCCCACCCTCAGGAGGTGGAAAAGCAGATGCAGGAGTTCGTGCAGTGGCTCAACTCTGAGGATGCCATGAACCTGCACCCGGTTGAGTTTGCAGCCTTAGCGCATTACAAACTCGTTTATATCCACCCTTTCATTGATGGCAACGGGAGGACATCCCGCCTGCTGATGAACCTCATCCTGATGCAGGCAGGCTACCCGCCCATCACCATCCGCAAGGAGCAGAGATCTGAATACTACCATGTGCTGGAAGTTGCCAACGAAGGTGACGTGAGGCCTTTCATTCGCTTCATCGCCAAGTGTACTGAAACTACACTGGACACCCTGCTTTTTGCCACAACTGAGTACTCAGTGGCGCTGCCAGAAGCCAAACCCAACCATTCTGGGTTCAAAGAGACGCTTCCTGTGAAGCCCTAACCTTATAAATCCTCCCTTGAGGACAAGTGCTATCCTGGGGAGAGAAGGGTCAAAGAAAGTTAGCATTTCCTAGAAACTTTTCCCAAAGCAAAAAGGAAACGTCCCTTTGTTTTTAGTTAAAAGGAAAAAAAAAAAACTAAAGTATTAAGCCTTATCTTTTAAGATAATTTATAAGCCAGCCAAGCTATTTATTTTCTTTTGAGCAAACTAGTAGTGTATGTTGTTTGCTGCATCTATGCTGGTGGGCACTGTTCAGGTGGTGGCCCCAGCATACTTTAGAAGCAGCTACCTGTGAAGCAGCTACCTGTGACGAGAACACAGGTTTAGGAGCAAAATTTGCACTAAGGTGGAAGGAGAGGCATGTGTCAGGGTGTAGAGCCAGAAGCGTAGCTTTCATTAAGTCTGAAACTAGCAGAGTGGTTCTGTGACTTTTAACTGGGAAGTCAGCACTCCTGCAAAGAACCTGGTCCCAGTTGGTCCCAGTGTTGACACGGACTTACACTGATAGAGCAAGCTTTTGAGACAGGGTAGATTGGTTGAATACTTTGCTTATTTTCAGGAAGACTCTGAGCCATAGTTTGCAAACTTTAGGCTATTCTTCCATAACAAAACTATTTTTCTAACTAAGAATGGGGCTTAGTTTTATGTGTATCCTGACTTATCTCTTGCACTTCATTTGCAGCAACTCAGACACATTTTATTTTAGTCTAAAAATTCTCTGGGCTTGTCATCCAACACTGTACCATGCTGCAAATCCGGTATTATGCAAGTGGGCAAGCCTGCCCTGACCTCCAGCTCTGAATTTTCTGTTGGTAGATGTTAGAAGACCATACCTAAGAAAAGCCACATCAACACCAAATAAACATTTCTGGGAATAAATTAGAGTGCCAGTTTATACTGAACCAAATAAAAACTCAACCACAGCCAGGATATGTTCCTTCTGTCATGCAGTTACATCCATTTATTGCCTGGACCCCCTCCACCTTCCATAGCCATTGTACTGTCCAACGTCCTTTTGGGGATGCAGAAGAGATGGCATCAGAATGGCCTTGTTTTTCTAGCAGCTTGTAAATTGATACATTATGTGTAATATGGCCAAGTTTTCAAGTTGTCATCTTACTTTAATAGAATCTTCCCTTTCAATCACAACTGGCACGTGTGCCAATATGACTGCTGCTATTTAATCAGAACAGCCACTGGGTCCGTTACTCAGTGACAGAGCCTGTGATTTCTTAACACTGCACTTTATCACTGCTTACATGATGGTGAATACAAAGTGTTGTCTGTCTGAGGATCCAGTTCCTGATAGTCATAAGGTCATTCCTCTGAGGTAGTTAAGTACAGCACAGTGTATGTTCTGGAAGGTTAAGAAGAAGTGTAATAATCTATAAAATGGCTCCAAGTGAATTCAAACCTTTATTTAAAAAAAAAAAAAAGTTTTCATACTATCATGCTGCCAGAAGGTATTTCTTAAACTTTAACCCGCTTGGTTTTGTAAGCACACCAGGGAAAGCTAACACAGGTACTTACTTTGTACTACAGAGTGAGAGAATTTGCACTTTAACTGTATGTAAAGGGTATCATTTTAACAAAATTACTGGTTCTAATAAAGTATTTTATTACATAAATGTCTGAGACTTTGCTGGTTTTTTTGGAGATGTTCTTCTTTGTCATAGGAGGAGTCTGAACTTTATCCTGATTCTTTATATTGTTCTGGGAGAAAAACAGATCCAAGATGGCAGTGAGACACAACTAGTTGTGTAAAATGCCTATCGAGGTTCATAGGGATGAATTACTGATTTTTACTAAGTTCAAGTAATTAAAATGATTTTTCATGTTTCTATTTACCTTTAGTTCTGGATTTTCTCAGGAAAACAATCATGTTCCTAAAAATCCATTCATTTCTGGAACAGTCACCACCATGAACCTAAATGGGGTCCTGCTCAAGTCTGAAAAGGTTCACCCCTCTAACATGTTTGTGTTGCTACCTGAGAAATGAAGGTCAGGTTATTAGCCAAAAGCAAGAGAACCAAACAGTTGATGTGAAGCAGCAGAAATGGAAGCCAGTTAACCTAAAGTAAGGAAATCATGACTCTTCAGGTGTTGGTCCAACCATCAGGGCTCCCTCTGAGTCACCCAAACCATCTCATCAACTGAACACAGTGGCACCACAGCAGAAATGCATGTTATACCAAACATATGCTAATGGCTGCGGCTTGAATTTAATGCAGAAGTTAATCCCTAGAAAACAAGTAGTTTTTGTGTTTAAAAAAAAAAAAAAAGGTGGATAAGCTACATTTTAAAAGACTTAAGAGGCTACCAACCAATGATAATTTATGGGAGGAAAAATAACATTTATTAGACAATAGGAAACTGGAAATTTAGATGGTTGGTGACATTAAGGATTATTGCTAATGTTTGTAGGAGTGATAATAAAACTATGGCTTCTCTTAAGTCCTTCTCTTTCTGAGGCACATATTACATTCCCAGATGAGCACCATGGTATCTGGGATCTGCCTCAACATATAACAGAAGAGGGACCGGAGAGACAGAAATGAAGGAAGAAGGGCTGTTGAGTTGAGGATTGCTGACTGCTCAATGGTAGGCACATAGTTTACTTTTTATCAGTTTAAATTTCTCCAATAAAAATGTTAAGTAATAAAATACAGAAAATGCCTGATTGATGCAGGCATTGACAAAAACTCAACCTTACAAAACATAAATAAGGAGTTAATTCTCATGACATATGAAAGGATTCCCTGATGTCTTTCTGCAATCGTTTTTTGTAAGAAGAGGGTTTCCCCTACTAAATTGGCAATGCTGCTTCAAAGCAATAAATCCAATAAAAGAAGAGAGGTTAAAAAAAAAAAAAAAAGCTTAAAAGCTAGTGTTGAACTGCTTTAAAATGAAATTTAAAACTGAAGACACATCACAGCTAAAATAATTTAAATCAAAGTGACAATGGAATTTGACTTACAGAAGTTCTATTTAGACATCTATTAGGTATAGTAAGGTACACCCACTTCAAAATACATCTACAAATGAATGCACATCTGAGTACCATTTGTCAAGAAGTTTGTTAAGAAAATTCAGTTACAAACAAAGCTAAATGAAAAGAAGTTTGCACTTAGACATGGTATTGAAACAAAATCAAAGGGCTGGAACTCAATGTTTAGACAAGGAACACAGTTCACTAATCACTAGGCAAAGAAAATGGTCCACAGCAATTGGCATACAGAATTCCTATATAAAACAAACATCACAAATGATT
>CAUYON010181962.1:0-26965 GCA_963573935.1 Arctocebus calabarensis
CGAGGGGGGTGGGGTCTTGGTGTGTGCCACACCTTTTGGGGGCAAAACACGATTGTAAGAGGGACTTTACCTAACAAATGCAACCAGTGTAACATGGTTTCTTGTACCCTCAATGAATCCCCAACAATAAAAAAAAAAAAATTGAGTTCCAGGTTTCTGACTTGGACAAGTGGGTAAATGGTGGTGTCAAATACTAGAAGAGAATTCTCTTTTCCTCCTGTCTTAGTTCAGGCTGCCATAAAAAAAACTGTAGATTTAAATAATAAAAATTCATGGGCAGCGCCTGTGGCTCAGTGAGTAGGGTGCTGGCCCCATATACCAAGGGTAACGGGTTTGAACCTGGCCCCAGCCAAACTGCAACAAAAAAAGTAGCTGGGCATTGTGGTGGGCACCTATAGTCCCAGCTACTCAGGAGGCTGAGGCAAGAGAATCGCCTAAGCCCAAGAACTGGAGGTTGCTATGAGCTGTGACACCACAGCACTCTACTGAGGGCAATAAAGTGAGACTCTGTCTCTAATTAAAAAAAAAAAGAACAATAAAAATTCACTTTCTTCTAATCCTGGAGACTGAAAGTCCATCAAGGTGTCAGCACAATTGGTCTGTAGGTGAGAGATCTCCTGCCTTGCAGACAGCCACCTGCTTCCTGTGTGCTCACGCCTCCTTTCCTCAGAGCTCCCACTTGGGAGAGAGCAGTAAAACCCGCTGATGTCTCTTATTACAAGGGCTTAATCACGTTGGATCAGAACCTCACCCTCATGACCTCATCTCATCCTAATCACTCTCAAAGACTCCATTTCCAAAGACTCAATTTAAGATTAGCACTATAATGTGTGAATTTGGGGGGAATGTTAAGATTTCAGTCTGCATCACTTCCAGGTTGAGAAAAGAGAAATGGTGATGCCGAAAAGCCTAGCCATCTCCCTGTTCCAAGGCTTGGATAATTTTAGGAGGAGGCTTGCAAGCACATTTGTTTACACTCATTCATCTTTCCTTCCATCCCCGGTGGGGAAGTAGTGGAAGGTAAGCCACAGCACAGGAATTAGGGCTCAGCTGTGAGTTAACAGTGAAGAATTTTCCAATGCAAACATGGAAAACTAGGTTTCTGAGAACACCTTCAAAGTGGAGCTTTGAACCAGAAGCTGGATGTCAGCTGAATCAAAGGGACCGCTGTTCCCAAGAATCTCTCAGATTTGTAGACAAGAGGTTAGCTAGTCCCGTGGGCTATGGTCTCAGTTCATGAACATCGTGCTTTTGAATAGGAAGGCACTTAGGGGTGACCCTAGCACTCTCCTCCTCTGCAGGACTCACCTGCTTCTATTTCCTCAGACAGGGGATGGTCTGCTTACCTGACTCCTAAGTGGCTTGCAAGGATGAATCACGGTGCTATTCTCGAAGGGAGTTTACTTGTTAGAAAGAGCTTTCTCTTTGATCTCCTGGATTACAGTATATAGATTTTGTCCAGTTAATCATGCGGCTGGCATCAGGCTTTGCTAGTCTTGAGTTCTTAGCGTGTCTACGGCATACAAAGGCTATAGACATTGGCCTTCCAGCTAACACAGGTTGACTTCAGTAGCAACTGGAGCCTGAATCTTTTCTTCAGCTCTTTGATGATAATCAATCAGCCTAGAAGTCCAGGTCTTTAAAGGCAGGACTTTGTAAGTTGGCCTTCAGATCTAAAGGGTAATTTGAGGGATGAGCTTTTAAAAAGGACAAACTCTCCTCTCTTGGGCCACCCCTTGTGGCTAAAAGAACCATCCAGACACATTTTGTTTTGCCTTAATGCCTTTCATTTACAAAGCATATTTGTTCTTCCACTTTAACCTCTCAAATAAGCCTCAAGAGATAGAAAGAGCGAGGTAAGTGGACTTTTTCTAACATTTATTAAAGGATTTAGTCAATGTCTGAGGGGTAGGAGTTGTACAAGGTGCTACACACACTGAGTGTCACTCTGTGCCAGCTCCTTTGTATACGTTGACAGATTTAAGCCACAACTACCTGGTGGTGTAGATATTAATGTGCCCATTTCAAAGATGAAGCCATTGAGTCATGAGAGATTTCCGCAGCTATTTCAAAGTCCCCCAGCCCTTAGGTAGCTGAGCCAACCTTGACCTTCTAGACTCCTGATGATCAGTCTGTTATATTGTTTAAACTCCTCACGCTTGACTATATGAGGATGGTAGCAAACCATGAATGCTTAGTTGGGTTTTGGGTGAGATGTACCCCCAAAGGAAAAAAGGGCCCTCTCCCCTTTTTACAGATAGATTTGGAAGTTTGTGTTCCTTTATCTAGGAAATGGAAGAAGACACAGAGGCATGAACCAGCAGCCTGTTTGCTTCCATCAGCAGCCTGAGCCAAGAGTCCCCAGGCTGGACTGCGCTGCTCAAGACCACGGGCCTGAGTGGCGGACCGTACGTGAAGTGGGCCTAGTCTGCTGGGCTCAGTGTTCACCCTCCTCTTCTTATACCCTCTGCGGTCTGCTGAGGAGTGGGGGCCTCAGCAGCAAAGGACAGGAAGGCACACAGCCCCAAGCCCTCCTTGCCTCCTGGTCTCAGGTGCCTAGCTCAACTTCGCATACTTATGGAAACTTTAATTCAAATAACATTTGCTAAGCCCTAAGACATGCAGCCTCAAGGTCGCTGGACAGGATGAGGCTTTTCTAACAATTGAAAGAAAAGAAAACGTGAAAAGGCGTTTTTCACCTCAGCAGGCTGTGGCCTCCCCTGAGGCTGCCTCCTACCCGTGAGCATTGGCTCAGGTTTACCTGAAGGGGGAGGAGCCAGGGCTCCTGTGAGCTGGGAGCTCATTCATTTACTCTCCACCTAACTCCTGTGTGAAGCAGCTGTTTAACATCAGATGAGGAAACTGAGGGGCTGAAAGGTGCAGTGCTTTGTCTAAGGTAACTGGCTAAACGTGCATGTAAGCCTGCACCTGGTTGGCCGCGAAACCTGTGCTTTTTCCACCCTCCATACACACGTGATGCTTTCTAAGGCTCCTGCGGCTTCTCTTCATCTGCTGCCAGGTGCAGCTATTTAGATCCAAACCCTTCTCCAGTAAACATGAGCAGTTTGGGGGCAATGACCTTCTTGCTCACCCCTTCATCCTTTCCTAGCCCCTCTAGAGGCCTTGCACATAGTAGCTGCCCAATAATACCAAATTCAACACACAAATGAACACGTACTCTGTGGTTGGTTCTACCACAGGCCCAAAGCTGCTGGTCCACAGGTGTGACAGCTAGCATCTCGTTTCACTGGCTGACTCTCCCTCTCTAGCTACATTTCTTTCCCATCCTCTTGGGAAAGATTCAGGCTCTAGTCGCTACTGAAGTCAACCTGTGGTAGCTAGAGGGCCAATCACCTTTCAAGCTGCACCCTTCTCCATTTTAAGAAAGCGCTACCCAGAAGTGCAAAGGGAAGTTAGGTTATCTGGGGCAGGTTGTGTAGGACAGCGATTCCCCAGACTCCGGCAAGTCCCAGCTCCATGGTTTAGGGTCTGTTTTCAATCATCAGGCATCTTAGGCATCTCCTGGGACTATGAGAAGAATGCTCTAATTTCAGGACAGAATATAGCCCAGAGCCAATTTGGCAAGGGCCAGAGGGATATAAATTCAGAGCGACAACTTAAGGAACATGGTTTTAATAGAAACGTACTTGTATTTCTTCTCTGATCACACATCAACTGTCTGTTTGCATGGGGAGCCCCAGACTCAAATAAGAGTTGTCAGAATTGGTAATTGAGGGGCTCTGCCTCTCCCCTAAAGCTCCCCTGTCCTACAGATGACAACTATGAGAAATCACTTGAGTGGTTGGGGACTACATGAATTCAGCATTACGGAGCAGCCAGAGCAAATGCAGGCATGATCTGCCTTATGCCAGGGGGTGCAATTCTGACAAAATTCACTGAAGAAAACATGAACAAATCCCTGGACTGTGTTGGGTACATGTGAAGTGGCAAGGTGTCACATATCTCCTTCGGGAGCTTCTTGTCAATTGGAGGAGAGAAATGTGTAAAGAATGTTCTTGCAGCTGGTTAATGGGTACACGAATGCAATTTAGATAGGCGGAATAATCTTTAGCATTTGATATTACAAGAGGGAAATCATAGTTAACAAAAACTTATTGTATATTTCAAAAAGATTACAAGAGAAGAATTGTTATGTTCCCACCACAAAGCAAAAAAAGTAAATGTTTGAGGTGGTAGATCTCCCAGTCACCCTGATTTGATCATCACACATTGCATACAAGCATCAAAATATCACATATACCTAAAAATAGGTACAACTAGGATGTATCAATTTTTCAAAAACCCCATGATTTTCAATTCTTAAATATAGAAATTTAATGAGCACAGTATAGAAGGAGTGCAAATAATGTGCGGTAGAGATCAAATGCAATACAAAATTCCAAACTCTTCTCAGGCAATTGCTCTAATTTCTTACCTTGATGCTCACACACACTTCTTAAGGAGAAAGGTCATTGCTGAAATGTCATCACTGAGAATGTCATTGAATAAGGGGAAAAAATAAAAATAAAAGTTACAATTGGGTAATATGTCAGAATATCAGATACTTTTGTGTGTGTGAGAGAGAACACAGGATAAAGGGTGAAGAACAAGGGTCTGAATCTTTCAGATTCACACCCTGGTTTCACCGCAGACGGTGTGACTTTAACCCATTGCCTGACTTCTCTGTCTCAAGTTCCTCATCTGTACAACAGGGACAGTGGCAGTGCCTACTCTGTGGGTTCCTGTGACAATGAAACAAGTTGATACAAGCAAAGCCCTTCTCAGTGCAACATGGAGCTTGGATCTTGGAACTGAAAGCAAACATTGATGAAAAACTCATAAATTCCAAATAAAACCTGTAGTTTAGTTAATGAAAAAAGAAATGACCTCACATTAGAAGTAATGCCTGTATTGTAACAGACATTTGGGGGAATAGGATGGAAAGTGGAAAGAAGGCAATTTCACAAAGAGTGCCAAGAAGGCTGGGCTGAAGAGGAGTTTGCCAGATGAACACGGGGAAAGATGGTTCCAGGAAGATGGAGGCTAAAGAAGGAACAGAAGCACAGTGTGTGCCAGGACCAAAGCTATGTTGGCAGATGTGGTGAAGAAGCAGGCCACACCTTTGGAGAAGTAGATGGAAACAGGATCACACATGACCTAGTGCTTCACACTCACATTGTTCCCCATGACAGCCCATGGGAATGACAGTCAGAGGTGCACAGCAGAACAATGGCTTCCGCTATAGTACGGTGGACGGAGGAGCCTGGGCTCCCGGAGACAGAGAGAGCAGACACGGGACTGATGCGGTGGGGAGGCGGGAGGAGGTGAGGGCCGGAATCAGGATAGGAAAGGGATGCTGAAAACACAGGAAGGATGGGCAGAGAACAACAGGCATTCTTGGGAGATTTCTGTGATGTCGCCCTGCAGGAAGTCACCTATGGCCAACCAAAGACCCTTTCGGGTACCAGGACCTCAGGACAGATTATACCCCTTACTGTGAGACACAGATTCTGAAAGAAAAACGGATCCTCACATCCCTATAGGGGTTACTGTTTCCTGCACATTTTCTTTAACATTACAATAGACACACATTGCTATTACTTACAATTATGCTTTTGTTTTTCTGATCACAACTATTACAGAGATAATCATTGTAGAATGCTGAAATACTTCAAAAAAAAAAAAGGTGTAGGAAATTAGAATTGCCCTAGTACCTTAATTGGTAATTACTATTACTATGCTAGTAAACCAGTTGCTCATAGCACAATGTTGAGTACAGAAAACATATGTTACAAAGTTATCTTTCAATCCCAGTTTTGTAAAAACAATAACAAAATGCTTTTGCCAACATTTGTTACAGTTACAACATCAGGATCACTCTACAAATGTTTTATATCCTTTTTTTTTTTAGAATTGGATTACAAGCATTTTCTATGTTAACAAATCAAATTTGCAAGCCTAACTTTTCCCTGCTACATAGTATTTTGACTTACAGGTATGCTATACTTTATTAACACTATTATTTACAAAGAGATGTTGAAGGACATTAAGTTATTTCCCATTTTTGCTTTCTTAAATAGTGCTTTTCTGAATAATCTAGCATTAATTTAGCATTAATTTTCTTTCCTTTGATTTCTAAATATTCCCCTAGAATAAATTTCTAGAAGTAGAATTACAGGTCAAATGATGCACACATTTCAAAGACTTGGTGTTTCCTGGAATTATTTATTCCAGTGAGCCATGCCTACTCACAGCCTATTACCCACCTTCAGGAGTACTGATCATTATCATTGAAAAAAATCTTTGTCCATCTAATAGGCATAGAACTCGACCTCATTATTGGGTTAGTTAGTGTTTCCATATCACCAGTGTGGTCAACTCCCCTTTTTCATTTTATAGATGTGTGTCAGTGACTTGCCCTCCCCACAGATGCAGTAGGTGGCTGAGAGTGGACTCCTGGGGCAGTGCCCATCCTACTGCACGATATTTGAGGAGGTGCCTTGACTTCTCTGTGCTGACAGCATTGAGCTTGTTCTTTCAATGAGTTTCCTTTCACTGGGGTCACACCCACAGGAGCTCAATGCCTTGAGTGTCAAGGAAGGAGTATGCCCGTTCTCCTGAGGGACAGCAGCTACTTCAACCTTCAACATCTTAGGGGACCTGGCTGGGGACAGTTCATGCTGTGCTCTGGGTGGAGGCCACAGGTATGGTACGTGCTTAGGTGGCTGGTTCCTCCTTTTGGAACACCTGAATGAAAAATGTTATAAGGAAAGGAACATAGTGTTCTTTCTAGAAGGAAAGACTATCAATTCTCTGCTGAAACTATACATTGACCTGCTCACTGATTTTAGGATCTGGTCCAGGCTTCGTTACTTTAGCACTCAAGTCCCTGAGAACCTGGTCTGGCCTGCATCCACCATGGGACCCAGCCATAGTGTCTCATGCCAGCATTTCTACATGCTTTTCCAGAATCCATCTACTTCTTGTCTTTCATGCCTCAGCTTCAGAGTTGCCTTCAAGAACCTGCCTGATTTTTCCATGCCCCCCAGCCCTGTGAGCTTGCCCCATCTAAAATCCTCACCTGGGGTAGGATTGGCTGTCTGCCCCCCTTCTCCAGAGAAGGGGACTTGTCTTCCTTTTCCCTGGGCCTGCACAGGCCCTTCAAGGTGTGTAGACTGAATAGATGCTGGAGTTCCACAGAAAATCTACAGGATTCTATTTGAAATTGGCCACAGATTACTTCTTTAACACAAAGAATTTTCCTCAAGGGCTATAATGAGCCGGGAGCTGTTATGCACAAATAATGGGATAGCCACTCCTATGTCAATACTGAAGCACTCACATCCCCAGTAGCTGGGAGTGTTGTGGCTCTCAGTTGTGTCCCACTCTGGGATGTCTTCTATGGAAATGAATGCCTAGTTCAAGGTTTCGCCCCATCCACAGAGTCAGCCTTCATCCAAGACAGGTCAGTGGGAGAGTGACTGAGTCTTTCATGGCCACTGCATGGCACTTTGACTCCTCTGCCCAATCCTGTTTCCCCAAGTTTCTCCCACAGCTGTTGACCTAAACACCCTCCCCAGTAAATTTCTTGCATGCAAATTTCTACCTCAGAGACACTTGCAGAGGAAGCCAGGCAGCCATGATGGTACGCAAAAGAGACATGATACCTGTCCTCACAGAGCTTCATGGCTGGATTTGCTCATCAGACTTGCCTTTATTTCTCCCCAAGAACAGACTAGGAATATCCAGGCCTCGTAGGGCAGTGTGCATGGGGACACTTTACAGTGTCCTGCAGGGTCCTGAGTAAAGACCCTTGAAGCCACACCACTCTCTACACCCATCACTGAGGCAAAAGCAGGGCCAGATCTGCAGGGTGCAATTATTCTTATTTAGTCCACAAACCTGTCAGTGAATGTCCTCTGTGTCCCAGGTTCCCATGCTGGAGCTGGGGCCAGAAATATCAAGACGTACCCCTGTCTTCCAAGACCTCCTAGAAGTGGTGGTGGACCAATAACCAGACAACAGGGGACACCTGGGATAAGTCAAGAGCTGCTGAAGTGCTGTGGGAGTGCAGAGGAGACAGTGATGGCCTCCCTGGATGGGGGGCAATGAAGGATTCTCAGAGAAGCAGAAGAAACAGGCAGAATGAGGGTGGTGTTGGTAGGAAAGAGAGGGAAAAAGGCATTTCAGATTGGAGAAGTGTTTGTGTGCCAGCATGAGTAGGTGAGGAAGCATGTTTGTATCCATCACTCCTCTGGACTCTGCCACATTCCAGTGAAGTTACCTGCAGAAGCTCTTATCCCCGCTTTAGGGACAGACCCACTGAGGCCCTGGGAGGATAAACAGGTTGTACACAGGAAGGCTAACTGTGATTTGAACCCATGTCTTCTGACACCTGTTGATTGCACCATTCACCAAACAGTGACGAAATTTTTCTTTGATACCCAGGATCGTGGCCAATGAGGATGAAAAGGAGCATGGTATCAATGCTCTGCTCTTGATGAGCACACATGTAGGCTAAAAACTTGATAATGCCAAGGGGCAAATGTTGGAATAAGGGGCCATGCAAATGGCCTAGGATTACAGCAGAGGTATGCCTCAGAGAAATGTCCTTGGCTCTGTTTAATATCTGGTGCCAGTGATTTGGACAAACACATATAAAGTCCACTTATCACATCTGTGGCTGACATGCAGCTGGGAGAGATAGAAAATATGATTGATGACAAAATCAAACTTCTCAATGATCTCAGTTGGCTGGAACTATGAGCCAAACATTGCAAGATGAAATGCAGCAGGGGTCCAGGCGAGGGCCAGCACTTCCCTCCAAACAACCAACTGCATGAGAGCAGCAAAAGGAGCCTGGCTTGGCCCCTGGCCACTGGAGAGGTATCTGGGGACTTCACTAGGCTTCAAGTCTAACCCACACCAAGTATTCAAAGTGTAACAAGCGAGCATACTTTTGGTCTGTGTGAGGGGTATACTCATCATTGTGGTGCACTAGTCAATGGAATAGTTTATGAATTACATTGGAGGCGATTTAATGAATCAATTAATTTAAGGAGGTTTATGAATCACTTTGGGTAGGGAATGGTGCTGGAAGGGCAGCATCTTCAGCTGAAGGAAGAAATTAGTTAGGTCATTTGTTCATCTGGGCAATGTTCTCTGCCCTCCTACTGTACGCCAGGCCAGTGACAGGTCTTGGGCAATGTCAACTATCAGCCTAGGAAGCCCTGGGCCTTTGCAGAACCGGTGCTTAAATTCTGCCAGTTATGAATTGTGTGTTTTGAGGGAAGTCAGGGAGGTGTGATCAGCTTTAGTTTCCTTCTATAAAATGGGTGCAGTCATTTCAATCTGATAGGGTCTTATGAGTAATGAAGGAGAATGGAGAGTGGTGGGAACTGGCCTTGTCCTGAAGGTCATATTTAAAAGCTTATGCCTACTCCTACTATCTAGGCAAAGCCAAGGACATCTATAAGTAGGCAGTAGGCATCCAGATCCTGTGGACTTGGATTTAGGATCATGTATTTAGTCTTCACGTGGGTCTCAAGAAAGAATGGTTTTTCTTTCTGTGATTATGTCCTTCCTCTGTCGGGGGGTGGGGGGGGGCAAGAGAGACAGAGAGGGAGGGAAGGAGGAGAAATGTCAATGTTAAGTGAGGACCCAGTCTTAGTATACCTGGGGCATTGAACAGATTCAAGAGACAGCCACCCACCTACCAAAACAGCACCCCACAGTGGGATTGCAGAAGCCAAGAAGTAACACAGCACCTGAATTAGGACCGAAAGTCAAAGTTGTACCAGCAATAAGGAGGACATGGTACTTTTCCACAATTCTGAGCTTAATCCACTTTGCTCCAGATAAGGCTGGTTTCTGGGAAGCTGGGACTCAGTTTCTTGATCTGAAAAATGAGAGGGCTAGACCAGCTTAGCGGGTCCCAAGGATCCATGCTTGGAGAGGTGCTGGTCTGTGTGGAGGTCAAATCCACGGCATCCAACTCAGACGAATTCCTGACTATTCCATGTTGGGCTACCAAGGAGATGCCCAACTGCTCCGTGCTGTGAGTAGCCATGCAGAAAAAACCCATAGTCAATCTTTTCCTGCCACCTTTGCTAGCCAGACTCCTAGTCCTCCTGAATGAATTTTCTTTCTAGCTCTGGAGGAAGAGGGGGGAAAGCTGCTTTTATGGTCGAGGTGAGTTACTTATCCATTTATCTGAAGTACCTAGAACGTCATGACTAGAAACAAATAGTAAGAGTGCATGCTCTCTATTCTCATCTATAAATCTCTTAGAAATTTTATTTTTGATGAAAACATTAATAGATAAGTGGCCAAATGAGTTGGAGGTTCCAAATCACTGTGGTGTTTGCATATGTACCCTCCCAACAACAGCTGCTGTCAAGACAAAAACATTATCTACTGCATAATCCACAAAATAGAACTTCATATGGTATTTTCATTGAGAATTTTGAAAAGCATAACCTTTAAAATGACAGTGTTAGATTACCAAGTTTCTTTTCTTGGAAAAGATGGTTTTTCTTTCCAAGATGCCTGTCCTTTGGATGGAGAGGATGCTAAAATTCTCATTCTTTCATGAAATGATTATGGTAATTGATGGAAACTCATTTTTTAATTGTATTCCTTGGAATAAAGTAATAAAAATTTAGCAGCTTTAGGATTACTCCTTTCTTAAAAATAAACAACAAGAAAAAAAAACTGCCCTGATTTATGAAGTAAACAAAACAAAACAAAACAAAGAAACATTGGGACCTATTTCTCTTTCTCTTCAGGCTCCTTTAGGTCCTTAAACTTTGTGCCAAGGATTTCCCTGGCAGCCTGGAAAAATATAGGCACTCCTCCTGAAAATAAGGATTTTAAATCATTAGAAAGGATTAGAATAATATTAGAAAGGAATTCAATTATGTTAAAGTATGGTTGTAAGAATAACCAAAGTTACAATAGAGTTATTAACATGCTTCCTTAGTAACACATTAAAGAATAAAATCTAGCATCAGGTCTAATACTATTATAATTTTGAAGTGGTGATGCATGTAAGCGCTATTCTAAGATATCTTCAATAAAAGTGATTTGTTAGAAAAATATCTGTGATTTCTACAGATAGAATCAGGATACCACTAATATTACTGTGGCTGGTTGTCACAGTGAGGGGTTAGTGAGGATTTCGTTTCCTTTTTTCATTCCTCATCGCTGAATTCTACCCACTTTTATTTTTAAGGATCTGTGCACCCCAGTTTAAGAAACCTCTGCTAGTTACACTTACACTATTTTTTCTAAATATTCTTAGTGTCATCTTCCTGTGTTTATTCTGTTTTCTAGAATGATCTCTGTATCCTCTTTCTATAAGTCCAAATTCTACCCATCCAGACATCATCCCTTCCAATACTTTCCTTGAGTTTCTAGGGCATAATCATCTCTTCACCATCGAAGGTTCCATAGTCCTCTGCCTGTTACTTCTGATAGCCCTTTTCATGCATGGGTTATATATATGGTGATATAATTCTATATCACCATACATATATACTATATATGCGGTGATATAATACCCAGACAGTCAATGGAAAGGCCTACACGGCCAGAACTACCAGCAGGTGAGGGAGACTTCTTGAAGTGAATCCTCTGCCCCATCGGATACCTGCAGTTCCCACCAATAGGCTGACTGCAAGTGAATAAGGGACCTGAGACCAGGCAAGCCATCAAGGCCACTCTATTACCATATATATGTACTCTCTCACTCTCTCTCTATATAACATATTAATATATTTAATATATGTATTTATATATAACATATTAATATATATTACATATTAATACTCTCTATATGTATGTATATATGTATTAATACTCTATATAACATATTAATATATATATTACATGTTTATATGTATTTATATATATTACATATTAATACTCTCTACATGTATATATAGAGAGCATATATATGTATATATGTATATATAGAGTATTAATATATAATATATGTAAATATTAATATATTAATATGTTTTATATAGAAAGAGAAAGTATAAATATGGTATTACATATTAATACTCTCTCTACGTATATATAGAGAGAGAATATTAATATGTAATATATATCATGTATAATGAGCATTAATACTCATACTACTCTTGTTTGATCTGCCCCAGGGGACTGTAAGTTAATTAGAGACCACATCTGTGCTTGCTTCTGCTCTATTCCTTTTGATGTGCTTTCCAATGCAGTTGTTGGCCATGACCTCCAATCCTAGGGTATTCAGAATCAATCAACTTTCATTTTCCTCAATACAGGACTCAGAAAATGTCACCAGAGTTCCTAAATAGCTCGTGTCAAATACTGATATTCATGGCTCCCTGAATCTATTTCCTTAACCTGAGACCCTCTGCCTCTTTCACCAGAACACCTTTCCCATCCCATGTTTTCCTGCCAATCGTACAGGTTCTTGAAAGCCCATTTCAAACATCACTGGTAAAGAAGGCTTCCCTGCACTCCCGCCCCATCTGCCAGCACCCTGCCCTCACCTCTGAGCATGGCTTTCTGCCCACGGTTCATTTAGCAGTGTGTTTCTCTGTCATCTCTTCCCGTTAGACAGATGGCTGCGTGAGAGTGGGAATGAACGCCTTTCTCTCTTCCTCCTGCTCCTAGCACAGTTAATAAATGTGGGATAAGGTGAATGGACTGCTCTCCTTACTTCATCTGACTCAAAAGACCCATGCAAAATTTCTCGGTCTTGAATTTGAGCAGGAAACCTCAAAAAATCAAATGTCACCTCCTACTTCCTGTCTTCCTACTTTGGACTCAGGACAAGCCTGAAATGACCCTGGTTTTCTTTGGCTGAAGCCATGACAAGACTTGAGATGTGGGTGGAAACAAAGAAACAAAGTCCGGTTTTCAAATCTTAAAAACAGTAAGTGTTGGCATAGGTTTTTCTGAGCTTTTGCAATGAAGACGTGTTATCACTCATTATTATATTTATTAAACAAGCTTTTTCTTTCTGCAAGGCAAAACAGCATGGAAATGTAGAACCCAGGACTAGGCAAGGAGCTGCCCTGGTTATATGTTACCTATAGATGGATATACATATATATAGCTGAGTTCAGCATTCAAAGTTCTCTGTGGTCTTTACCTACTGTTACTTTTTTTCTTAATTAGATCATAACTGCATACATTACTGCATTTATGGGGTATAATGTTATGATGTTTAGCCCACCTACTGTTATAAACTTACCCCTCCTCTCTGTAGCTCAGCAACAGCAGGTCAGCACAAGCCAGCCAACATTTGCCATGCCCTGCCTGCATCAGAAAACTGGAAAGGCATTTGAAATGCCAGGATGAAAAAGGCTCACATCATTCCTTTGAGGAAGACAACATTTGGTGGTTCTCAACAAGAGAGAGAGAGAAGGCAGACACAGGTAAGACTCAGGATCACACAGAAAATAGGAATGCCAGAGCAGAACTGGGGTTGATTGCTGTGGGTCCTGTATATTTACATTTGTTTTTTAGTACTATATTCCTACTTTATAAAATTGTGGCTTTAAAAAAAAAAAAAACTCTTGTAGAACGATTTAAACTCTCTAATCCACAGCTTATTCATCTTTAAAATGAACTTTAGCATGCATAGTAGCTCTTGCTTTTGTAAGTGCTAAAACATATTTATTATTATAAGTTACTTCAAATGAACAGTAAGTGTTTTGTGAGCAAAAGTCCTCAAGTACTTTGGTGCTTAGCCTTATCAATGACACCTTTGTAGAAAAATTGCTTGCTGAACAGAAAAGAAACATGCATGTGGACATTGGTTTTCAGTTGTGTTAACATTGTTAAAAGCCCCCCCCCCAATTAATATAAGGGTACATATAAGTAGGTTACCTTGTTTTCATTTGTTAGGAAAAGTTGTATTTGAGTCCCATGCCCAGGAGGTGTATCATCTACCCCTGCACTGTAGCTCTTTCAAAGAGTGCTTTGTTTTTGTTTTCTTTTTTAGTGTTTTGCATCAATAATGGATAAAAAATGCCTCGCAAATTATCAGAGATTATTTTCTTTTCACCAGTTTTCATACACATTGTATAAAGCAGTGTAGATCGGCCATAGGGAAAAGGAGTGGTGTGCGGCAACCAGGACCTCTTCCAAGTCATGGACGCAAATCATTCGCTGACCAATGATCACACATAGATCATTTTCCTTTCTGTATCCCTTGTGCCAGATTAGAAGACAGGGAAGATCGTATCTGCCTTATATCTATCTCTTCCCAAGACAGAGAAAGTGATGTAGAGCCCACGAGACAGTGAGTACCTGTGGGAAATAGAAGGCAAGGTTTCTCAGCCCCTCCCTCTTTCCTTAATTTTTCTTCCAAAAAAAAAAAAACTTTGCCAAAGACAGTTTTTCACAACATTTTTTATTTAACACTGATAATACCCTTAGCCTGGAAAACAAAAGTCGTTAACTTCTAGAACAGCGGTTCTCAACCTGTGGGTCGCAACCCACAGGAACCATATTAAAGGGTCGTGGCATTAGGAAGGTTGAGGACCACTGTTCTAGAAGGACCTACTTCTTTTTTCAAACTTGGAGAGGTATAACAAAGAGGGTAAGGTCAAAAGACACATTTGGACCTTAGATGCTAAGGAAGAACAGCCCTGAGCAGATGCTCTGGTGAAAAGGACGTCAGAACCGGGTTCAGAGTGCCTGGGTTGGAATTCCTGTTCTGTTTGTCATTGGTTATTTGACACTGAACAAATTAATTCTCTTGGCTGGTTCTCAATTTTCTTGGAGGTAAAATAAGAACAGCACCACGTATTTTACATAATCTCATGTCCACACTCTGCGGACTGTGTTTCAACTCACACCACTCACACAGATGCTCTTGGTGTAGCTCATGAATTTGGAAAAATATCATGTAGAAGGCTGCTCAAGACTTAGAAATCTGTATTGATGCCCAAAGGAAAAACATCTCTACATTTTCTTTTCTGTCTTCATTCAGTCCTGTAGTGATCTCATAGTGTTTGGAGACCCTAACTACTATCCAGTTACGTGGGTACCACACATCTCTCTTTGAATGTGCAATCAATATCTTAAACCAGCCGTTCTCAGCCTGTGGGTCACGACCCTTTTTTAACAGTGAAAATACATTGTGGCTTTAGGAAGGTTGAGAACCTCTGTCTTAAACACAGAACTCCTGATCTCCTCTTCCCTACCTTCTTTACCTAGAATTATCCCCATTTCTGGGATTAGTAACTCTGGTTTCTTGGCTCAGAACCTTGCAGTCTTTCTCCACATGCTCTCCCTGCCCCCAGCACACAGTCAAACTCTGTAGCCCCCTCCCCTCATAACATATCCCAGAACCCCACCACCGCTCACCACCTCCAATATATCACCACAGTCCAAGACCTTTTGGCTCTGACCAGGATGCTTTCAACAGTTTCTCCTTACTCTCTGCTTCTGTATTTAAAACTTCTCAACATGACGGCCAGTGTCATTCTATTACCATATATCTACATATATATACACATATATCTGATCCTGTCACTCCTCTGCTCAAAACCTTC
Organism: Arctocebus calabarensis; assembly: GCA_963573935.1. Classification (NCBI taxonomy): domain Eukaryota; kingdom Metazoa; phylum Chordata; class Mammalia; order Primates; family Lorisidae; genus Arctocebus; species Arctocebus calabarensis. The sequence continues at coordinate 15,555 of CAUYON010181962.1, forward strand.
CAAAGACTTTCCACTGAACAGAGACAAATCCCCGTTCTTGCCATAGTCCTCCTAGGCCAGCAGGTAGCATGGCTCCCACCCTCTGGCTCCCTTCCATCCTGCCTCACTAGTGTCTGCAGCTGCTGTGACCCCTGCCCTCTCCTGATCAGGACTTTTGCCCCAGGGGTCTCCTATGCTCCCACCTAACTCCATGTCCTGCTCTAGCTCCATGTCTTGTCCCAGATCCCACGTGTAAAATCATACCTCTAATCCCTGCCTCCCCATCCTCCTGCACGGCTTCATTTTTGTCTATAGAGACTTTCATCTTCCAACATTCTGTATGTTTCGCTTAAGAACTAGAATATAAACCTTGTGAAACAGGCCATTTTTATTGCTTGGTTCACTGGTTCGTTTCTCTGTAACTATGCTTGGCCCCTAGTAGGCACTTAATAACTATTTGTCGAATAAATGAAAGGAAGGATAAGACATTCTACTAAGTGTGAGGAACATCAGTTCATGTCCTCTTCACCATAAGCAGTGGTCACAGGACTTCCATTTTTCAGACTAATAAACTGATGTTCTGAGAAATTAAATAATTTGCTTATGCTGACATACCAAGTGAATTTACTGTGAGATTCAACTTGAGTGTCTCGATTTTCAAATCCATGCTCTATTAGGCTAAAAAACACGCTCCATTTGAAAAGAATCTTAAAATGTATGTTTACTTAAAAAAAAAATTCTAGACTAATCTCCTCATATAGTTCCTTTTAGGCCCTGGCTCTTTATTGGGATGGTAGGCAGGAGAGGACCGTTGGCTCACGCACGTCCTGGAGAGACCTCCCGTGTGTGTGCTGAGTCTGGCTCCTTTCCCAGACAGAATCCTCTCTGTTCCCTCTCCACTGGGGCATGACATTGTGGAAACCAGGCAGGGAAGGCTGGTGCTGTCTCTGCTGGGGATAAGACCCTTGGCTTCAAGTCCCGACTCTCTGAAGACTCTTCCACGGTCCAACAGGCTCCTGTCTCTAGTCTCTTGAAACCTTATTTTCCTCTTTTCACACAGTTTTTGTCATCTTCTCTCATCTTGACGTTGTGTCTGGTTACATAGGCCATGTCGGCTATTTTTACTGACAGCAGCCACCAGCCCAGATGGTTCTCATTACCACAAACTGTTACCTTCATTGAGACGAGTCTGCAGTGAGTGAACGGCAGACAAGGAGGACGTCAGGTCCGAGAGGCCAGGATCTGTCTCAGCGGATACGTTGATCTTGAATGTCCTTTAAAGCTAAATTAGGTAGACGAAATGCTGATTAATTACTCAGGCATTTTTTTCCCCTCCTCTTTTTTCTTCCCTGTTCATTTTAGTAGGTTTTCAAGGGGGTCAAGTTTCAAAGGCAGGCTGGCTTTTTATAGGGAGACAAATTTGGGTTTTGTTTCTTTCCATTTTTGGAGCTTGCTTCATGGTGCTATCCCCATGGGATGTGACAATGACATGCTGCTGTCACGGCAGAGTAAATGGGTTTGTGCTGGAACTCAATACTGCTGATACTTCCTTCTCCATGTCAAACACAGAACAGTTTCAAATGCATTCATTGCCTTATTTGAGTCTCACAACCTTACTATGAAGTTGTGTTTTTCATTTTTATTTTAGAGAAGAAATTGAAATTTCAAGGTGCCAAGTGACTTTCCCAAGGCTACTTGATTAGTGAAAGTCTGAGATGGGATTCAACCTCATCTCCTGGACTTCAGGCTCAAGGCTCAACACCCCAGCTGCCTCCGTAACTCAAGACAAAACTGGGCAGGGCTCGTTCAAGGCCGTAAGCTGGCAGCTCACAATGGGGCCTGATGGGGCATGTTGCATCGAAACTAGAAGTTGGCATTGAGACCTAGGCTCACCGTGGCACTATAAAGCTGCCGCCACACCAGCTGAATGACACTGAAATGGCCAAGAACAAAGGGCTTCTTCCCGTGGTGTGCAATATCTCTTTACCAAAGCTGGTAGCTATTGAAATGCCCCCAGCATAAACCTTCCAGAGCAGGGGACAGGTAAAAAGAAGAGTTCTGAGCTGAGAAAGCTCAGACTGGAGGTCAGAGGGAGCCTTCTGAGACCGACCCTCTCACCCTGGCCACTTGTGATTCAGAACGCTCCTAACTCATTGGCCCTAAATCTAATGACAGGTGTCCTCATAAAAAGAGGAGAGAACTCAAAGACACACAGGAAGAAGGCAGTGATGTAAAATTGAAGGCAAAGATTGGACTGAGCTACCCAAACCGCCAAGCCAAAAGATGCTGACAGCCACCAGAAGCTGGAAGGATCCTTCCCTAGAGCCGGCAGAAGGAGCGCAGCCCTGCTGCTTTGATTGGGAATGTCTGTCTGCCAGAACTGCAAGACAGTGAATTCCTATTGTTTTTAAGCCACCAGGTTTGAGACGGTATGTAGATACAGAAATCTAATACAGCCACACCTTCACCCTCCCCACACATCCATGGCCATTTATTCACTGTTAATTCCACATTCGTGTCTTTCATGCCAGTGATCCATTTCTAAATATACCCTCATTTGGGATAACTTTGTCTTGTCTTATTCCTTCTTCTTGAGGGCAGGGACCGTGTATGTCTTTCTCACCTTTATGTAGCTTCTAGCACAATGCTAAGCACATAGTAGGTGCTCAAAAATACTTATGGAATTCGTAAGTTCTGACTCTCTGGCTTTCCACCACTCCCTAGGCCCCTCTGCACCCCTCTCCCTGCTGCTTCTGAGCACCCGCTGGCCCCTCACTTCTCAATTCTTTCACCAGACAGTTCTCTATATCCAGAAAGCCCTCAGTCCCCATCTACCTGGTGGATACCTGCTCTCCTGCAAGATCAAACACAAAGCACTCTCTCTCATGGCACCTCTGTGGATGGAAACAGGGCTGGGTTGGCTCCCACAAGGCCTGCTCTGCCTGCCTCTGCTGTAACATGGACAAAGGGGGACTCGGCTGACCCTGGCTAGGCTTGAAGCTCATTAGGTCAGGACCACATTTTCTTCCTCATACCTATAACCCAGCTCAAGGCCTAGAATGCACTTCAGATATGTGTGTTAAATAAATGAGTCTTTGCAGAAGATGACTATTATAATTACATTTTTTAAAATGAGTTTTATTCTATACAATTATTTTAGATTCACAGAAAAATGAGAAGATGGTGGAGTTCCCATACGCTCCTCCCCACCACACACCCAAACTCAATTTTTTCCGTTATTAACATCTCACATTACTATGGTACATTTGTTATAATTAGTGAACCAACCTTGATAATATTATTCACTAACATCCATATTTTATTCAAGTTTCTTTAGTTTGTACCTACTGTTTCAGGGTCTCATCCAAGTCACCACATTCTATTTAACTGTCTTTAGGCTTCTGTTGGCTTTGAGAGTTTTAGACTTTGTTTTTGATGACCTTGAGAGCTTTGGGGAATGTTGGTCAGGCATTTTGTAAGATATCCCTTCATTAAAACGTAATGCTTTTTTTTACGATGCAACTGGGGTTGTGGGTTTTTAAGAGGAGGATCTCACAGATGTAAAGGGCCATGCTGGCCCCATCAGTGGTGCACACTATCAATAGTGTTCATCACTGGTCATGGTTAAGTGTGATCATCTGGCTGAGGGAGTGTTTATCAGGTTTATCCACTTTTCAGCCACTCCTTTTTTTCCTCTCTTTTCATACAGTACCCTGGAAGAAAGTCCCTATGAGTGGTTACAATTCAATTTTAAGCTATAATTATGTTTGATTTAATAAATGGTTCTCAAAATAACACCCACCATTGGTGTTACAATCCTGTAAATGGAAAATTGAGAGTTAGAAAGGGTAAGCTATGTTACTAAGGTCACACAGCTAGTAAGTAGAGAAAGAGATGAATTCAGTCAGTTCTCACTCCAGAATCGGACTTTTTCACTGTGCTCTTCTTAGATGTAATCAACATGGACTTCCAAATATCCTTGGTCTTGCCTTGCTGAGAGTAAAACGGGAAATGGAAAACTGGATTGGATAGCTTAGTATCTACATTGTTTTAGAAAGCAGCTTAACTTACATCTCTACTCTATGTAACAATATAATTAACTAAAGCCTTATTTTTTCTAAACTTCTTTAGTTTATCTTTATGCGTCACAAAACTATGAATGAGAGCTACAGCTCCTGTCATCTCTGCCTGATACACCTCTGGGGACGCAGGCTCCAGCTTTGACAATCCAGCTCAGCTTACTTGATAACCCAATCGAAGTAGGGAGGACAGAATGTGCTTCAGGACAATTTTTGAGGGCTACAGAGAGGAAATAAATATGACATCCTACAACAGTAGAGTTTAAGACACTTGAGGCCCAGAGTGGTAGTGACTTACCAGAGATTGCACAGGGAGATATTGGCAGAGCTGGAATTACAAACTAGGTCTTTGGCTCAAAGCTCTTTCTATGTAAGAAAAGTGGCCTCCAAGGAAAAGCACCTCCTGACTGATCATTGTTCACATTGGCAGGCTCCATTGGTAAGAGCAGAATCTGAGCAATGGACCTCCTGTTACTGGTGAGCCATCATTTTCATGTCATCCTAGTGCCATTTGGGGAAAGTGAGAGCATGTAGCTGGTTCTTTGTGAGCCCTGTCTGTCCTCCACAACTAAATGTTTAACCCTCAGGATAATGAGAGCTGAGCATGAAGAAACCAAAACACAGCAAGCACACAGACTGGCAGCACCACATCAAGAGGGGACCTTCCAGGATCCCAGTTCTTTCATCTTCCCTTCCTAAAATGAAGGTGTTATTCCATGGAGGCCCTTTCTCATGGGTGAGGATCATAGAAGAGGAGATGGAAGTCCCTCTTCTCTGCATGACCAAGAACAGAAACTAGGCGGCATGGGTTGGACCTGTTTTCTTTCATAAGATTCCATGAGATCGCAACATCAAGGGCTATTGCAGTTAAGTCAAAGTTATCTAAGAATTCTCAGAGTATATTCCTTCTAAGGTATTTGTGTAATAATAACCTCAATAGTAGCAAACATTTGCACAGAAATTTCTCTTATATATTGTGAATCTTTTAGCAAGTTTGATAACATGATTGATCTCATTTTACAAAGAAATAAATTAAAGCTTAGAGAAGTTACATCTCTTGCCCAAGGCTAAGGAAGTTTAGATGAGTTCCAGAATTCAACAATGACCTTTTACCTCCTCAATTTGATGGTGACCATCCTTGACCCCTATTTCTCCTGGGAACACACACATCTTGATCCTACATATTCAATTCTGCATTCTATGTACAGATCTTTTAATTAGGTAACAAACAAAAAGGAATTGGCATGAGATGGATGAGATATTCTAATTCCACAAACTGACAAATTTCAAGTGGAGACTGAAGGACTTTGGGGTGGACTTTAGGGGAGGGTCTCTTGTTGCTTCAGGTGAGGCTGGAAAGTTGCTGTCACATGGCACTCTCAGGGTAAGTTCATGAAGTGTATACTATTACACAGGCACATATCCTCATTTTAGAGATAAGGGAATGGAAGAGCAGAGAATTTGAAATTAATTTTCCAATGCCACCATCAGGAAGTAAGTGAGGCAGGTGAGTTTTATGCAGAATCCATGCAGATCTGGATTCCATGCTGTAAACCTTAAGGCCCCAGTGCTTTTGGCGGTGCCACAAGCCCTTACCTGTTGGGTCTTAAGATGTGCTAGGTCCTCTCTGAAGTATATTAAATATATTATCTCATTTGACCTGTGATAACTTCATGATGGAGTGCTATTCATGTCCCCATTTTACACATAAAGAAGCAGAAGAAAAGAATTATTTTAAAACTTTTATATTTGATATAGGTAGGAGGTACCACCATGAGATTTGAACTCAGGAATTCTGGGTCCGAGTTCCTCTCAACTTGCATAAGCTTCAAAATTCCACAGTGCCAGAGAGAGAAGAGGAAACCCTGTCAATGAAGGAGATGCATGGAGCCCATCAGCTTCAGAAGGTAACAGCCCTGGAGAAAACTTGGCCCTGACCCCATCTCACCTCAATTTTCATCAAAGTCACCAGGAGCACCAAAAGGAAATCACTTATCTAGTTCCCTTCTCTATCCTCACAAAAGTAACCTGGAGAACCAGAGGATAACGCTCAACCTCTAGCCCCATCTCTTCTCCCTCTTCTTCAAGGAAGTATCAGGACAGGCTCTTGTAATCTCATCCTCCTGCAGCTGGACCTTCACACTGACTCCTGAAACACAAGTCCAGCTCTCTTACTGTTCACATTGCAAGCGCTCTCTGACACCTGTTGTCTAAAGAGTGCTGTTCAGCAAAAAGTTCAGTGATGATGGAAATGATCTCTATCTGTACTACCCAGGAGGATAGACAATAGACATGTGAGTTTATTGAGTCCTCAAAATAAGTGCTTGTAGCACTGAGAAACTAAATTTTTATTTTACTTAATTTCAATTAATTTGAATAGCCACATGTAGGTAGTAGCTACTATACTGGGTGGTGAAGGTCTGGAGTGTGAAGTCCCAAGTGCTCAGCCTGACAACAAGATCCCTTCTCATTTAGTCTAGTGTGTTCTAGTTCCACCTCCTTCATCTGCAGCTGCTTGAGTTTCTTGATCCAGCTGAGCTACTTTGTCCTTCCATACTTTGGGGACTAGGACAAGATAAGAGAGGCACTTAGGGCACACAGCTGAATGATGTGGTCACTCTCGGGGCCATGCAGTGTAGTCTGGACAGCCTTTCTGTGCTTTCCCTTCTCCATCAGTCCTGGCTCACTCTTCAAATCCCATCTCAAATGCCTCCTCCTCCAGAAAGCCTTCCCTAATGCCTCAGCCTAAACTGGATGCCTTCTCTTCCATCTCCTCTTCTTCCATAGTTTTCTTCACCTGTTTTTCCATCTTCTATACCTGTCCAGGGGCCATCTCTCATTCACCTCTGTAACCTCAATGCTGTATTGCCCAGAAGAGGTGTTCATTTAGCAAATACAAATTGAATTAATTTATATCAATAACACTCCCCCAATTTCTCAAATATGCTTTAACTTGGAGCTAAAGCAAGACATATAATGTTAGTAAACAGAAGGGAGAGAAGGAGAAGTGATCACTCCCATGACTTTAAGTCTAAATTCTCTTGAGTCCATTGACTTGTCCCTTGCAAGGTGCCCTGACTCTTCAACCCACATCCCTCCACCTTCTCTCCCTTCCCCACCTTCCCTCCTTCCACCCTAAGCCCAATATGACCTTGTTTTGTCAAACTCTGGTAGACTTTGGACTGTTTCCCACCCACTCCTGCCTCCAGTAGATAATTGGATGCTGCAGGTCTTGGCAGCAACCTTGAGGCTACACTTGTTCTTCTATCTGCACTAATTAGTTACTAAATAAACAGGAAGGGAGCCCCAGGATAGTCCACATGCAAGACTTGCAGACTGGAAGGAAAATGTCAAGACATAATGAAATTTCTTCTCTGAATCATGTCTGGCTAGGGAGAGCCAAATCCTGAAACATATAAGAAAACTAGGAGAAGAGAACACAGTTCTTAGTATTTCTGCATCTTTGTGATGGCCCCAGGAGGGGAGAAAAATCCATGTGGCTGGGAAGGGCCGGGCTCTGGCAGTTGCCTTGCTAAACCTCCCCTCATGCTGGGTTTTGCTCTGTAGGGGTTGCATAAACTTGCATGTTGATTGAAGTTTCATGTCTATGGGATGGTCAGAAGAGGTAAAAGCTTTGAGATTGCTCTAAAATGTTAATATCCAATATGGGACAAGAAGGCATTGCTGTATATGTTGCCTGGGCTCATCTCAAACTTACTCAGGGTCCCAGGAGCTGTAGCCCAAAGAGGAGAGGTGACTTTGCTGAGCACACACAGTGCTTTTGCCTTAAAGGAGTCCAGGGATCTCACCCCAGGCTCGCTGACTTCCAGGCCAGAGTTCCTTTCACTCTAGCTCAACAACAGATGGGATGGGGTTCAGGAAACATAGCTGATATTTTTTCTTAACTGTTTCTTGTTCCATCCTTTCAAATGCCCCTAGCAGAGAGCAGGGAGGACTGAGAAGCTGGCCACTAGCTCTGAGGTCATCATGTCTTTTCAGTGGGGTTGGATTGGGACAAATTTAGAAACCACGGACAGATGACTGCATGTCAAGTCCAGATTCTTTGACTTGTTTGACTGCAGGCACATCCCTTAACTTTCTGGGCTTCCTCCCTCAGCTGTGAGGTGGGGCTTGTTAACCTGACCTCTAAGGCCATTTGTGGGAAGTAAGTGAGATGATGGATAGAAAGTAACTAATGTGACAGCTCATTTATCAAATTGAGTAATACCTTGTGCCAGGACTGAGGATACTGAGCTGCCCGCTGGAGGCCCCAGGGCGGCATTCTTGGGGGTGTCCACCATGGCTGGCTGACCAGTAGGAGCGGATTGGGGGTGCAGATGCCAGTGAAGGTGTCCCCACTGACTGCAAACACCAACTCTTTCTCCAAGGACCTGATGGCAGCCCCACCACAGGCTGTGCTCAGCTCCCCAACTTCTGAGGCTCTGGAGCAGCTCACTCAACCACCAGTGAGATAATGTTTTATTTGTGCTGTTGGTTTCTTATTTATAAACCTGAGCTACTGGGAGAAACCGGATACAAAGGCAGGTCTGAGATGTGAAGGTCGGCCCTAAGACTGAACACAGGACCACAGGGCCAAGGTCCAGCTGGGGAAAACACAGGCCACTTGCTCCTCATTGGTGCCCAGCCTGGGCAGGAGGCTGGAAGGCAGAGGCAATGCCATGTAGGACCCTTCCCTGGAGACCCCCAGGGGCTCCCAGAAAAGGCAAGAGAGTACCAGAAAACACAATATTATTAGCTATGACAACAGAAGCTCAGCAGCTCCTCTGAGAATTAAATTAGTTGTGGCAAGTCCTTAAGATAAGTTGATAATAATTAATAATTTTTTTTTTCTTTAGAGACAGAGTTTCACTTTGTCGCCCTCCATAGAGTGCCATGGCGTCACAGCTCACAGCTCTTGGGCTTAGGCGATTCTCTTGCCTCAGCCTCCCAAGTAGCTGGGACTACAGGCGCCCCCCACAATGCCCAGCTATTTTTTTGTTGCAGTTTGGCTGGGGATGGGTTGAACCTGCCACCCTCAGTATATGGGGCTGGCGCCCTAGTCACTGAGCCACAGGCGCTGCCCAATAATAATCCTTATATTAAAAAAAGCATGGGACCTTTCAAAGCAGTGAGGCGGCACCAAGTTTAGTCTTGGGGGGTAACAGTGCAGAGGGGAGGGAAGCTTGGGCAGGGGCTGGAGGGGCATCTGATTGAGACCAGGGAGCCTTCTTCTTCTAGGCTGTGTGTAAACTTATCACATGAACCAATACTTTCTTCCACCCACTCTGTGCTGGAATCTGTGCTAAGTTGTTCTTTAAGGAGATCACAGAGATATATAGGACTCAACCCCTGCCTCCAAAACATCAGTAAGTCTGATGAGAAAGAGGACGCACAATCACACAATTGTGCAAATCCTGCAGGAACACACAGCAGCATTGCAAGCTCCCTGGCCTCCCAAAGCCCTAGTTTCTCCCTCTGGACCTACATTACTTGTATCATAATTAAATGTTTTTTATAGTGCTTTTGTGGGACAGCCCCTATAAAGCAGTCAACAGAGCTCCCAGCCCACTGCAAGAGATCAGTGAATGTTACTGAACATGATGACAGCAGTGATGACTGACAAGGCACCGTCCCAAGCCACTAAAGTGGGGCAGCTGATGTACAGTGAAGATGGAAGAGGAATACTTGGAAAATGCCAGCAGGAAGGTGACATGTGGGTTGGAACCTGAAAGATGAGTAAGAGCTCATCAGGCAAAGGGGCTGATGCAGAAGACCTGGCTAGGAGGAATGAGATGCCATCGCCTTCTTAGACAATAGTGGCAGCTTGACGTGGGTCGATGTGAAGGCTGAGTTCTTTCTAGGGCATCTGCCAGTGGTTGGAAGAGTGAGGAGTGACTTCATGGGCATGAATGCCACGTATGAAGTACAGATGTTGTCTTGTAGGCCAGTGGTTTCCAATCCTCCCTCCCTCTTTTCTTCCTTCCTATCCTTTTCTTTCTCCTTTCCTTTTAGCAGTGGAACCTTCTGTTTGAAAGCTGTCTTAAATAGAAGCCAAATAAAAAGAACAGATAGCAGCAGAACTGCTGTATTTGCAGGTTAGTTAAGATGTCCTAGCCAAAGATTTCCCTGCAAAGCAGAGTCTTAAAGCACTGGTGGGTGGCCAGTTGCTTTGTGGATATAACCTCAGTAAACAATAAGCAGATGCTGGGACATGGTGAAAGGAGAAAGGCGGTCCCAGGGATGTGACACCAAAGCTGGTGATCACTGTGGGAAATAGAGGCTGGATTCTGCAGGGACCTTCTGAGGATCACACAGAAAGTCCTTTAAAATTGTCTGTCTGAGGGTGGGGAAAGGGGTCACTAAGCCACTTGCTTCTCTATCCCTACTGGTTAAGAGTTGCCCATGGGGTAAAAACTCCCGTGCATTTTGGGATTGGCCTGAGTGCAGGTGCTGAGCAGGTTCCCAGGGATGCCCTACTTCCTGATGTCAGAGAAGCCCAGGGCAGTGAGAAACAAGGCAGGGGTGCAGCTGGGGGCAGTGCCCAGACCCCACTGGCAATGGTCAGAACAGAAAGTGGGTGGGAAGGATGTGAGCAGAGGCACAAGGTAGGAATGCAAGATCTCATGAGGAGTTAGAGAGCATGGAGCCGTGACAGTAGATGGAAGGATCATGTGGGCCATGGTTGTTGCAGCAGACCTGGGAAGAGCAGTGAGTTAGGAAACCAAATCTCTTAGAGTGAGGAGAGAGGAGGGGTGCCAGGTTGGAGAGCGGTTAGGGAGGTAGAATCCACAGGGCCAGCAATGCTGGGACGTGGGAAATGAGGGCAATGATGTGACTGGGATGGCTGTTCGGTGTCCAGCTGGGGCACAGACAAAGGATGGAGCTGCCTAGGTAAACTGGGGACTCGGAGGGAGAGGAGGTTTATTTATTTAATTTTTAATGAAACTGAGATATTTTTCCTTTTCCAGATAGAAAATGAGTCCTCGGCTTCCCTATAAGCATCTACTAAGCAATGCCTTGTCTACATGGGACCAACAAAAAGTTCAAAATCAGGCCAAGTAGAGCAGGGGCAGAGGTGCATGGTGCCTGCATGGGACTTGCTAGTTTTTATCTTCCAGGTACTCTTGTATCTACAGAGCTACTACCTTCTTCTCCACTGCCTTGTGACTCCGAGTCTCTGTGCTGGATAGACCCTCTTTATTTATTTATTTATTATTTATTTTTTTATTGAATCATAGCTGTGTACATTAGTTCAATCATGGGGTACAGTGTGCGGGCTTCACATGCAATCTGAGATATTTTTATCAACCTGATTGACATAACATTCATGAGATTTTCTCGTTTACTATGTGA